>VDFB02265329.1:0-27404 GCA_007258455.2 Sequoia sempervirens
TAGGAATTTTCTTACCCTAGATCATAATTTTGAATTTTTTAATAACTTATATTACATAAATTAGTTTTGATGTAGAGAAGTTACTGATCAAAAGAGCATGGGAGGGAGGTCATTATGTACTCTTTGATCAATATTCTAACTTGAAACTAATAGCTCGTTAAGATCTATATGATTTTCAAAATTTTATAAGCTTCTCATTATGTGAAGAGTATTTTTTATTGAAATGCATTAGTGATTATGAGAAGAGTTTGGTAAAACCTTTGACCAAATACAAATTAAAAGCTTCATGCCCGTCTTTTTAAATTCCTTTCCAAGGCAAAGTGAAGGTGTAAGAGGATTGATAAATCTTCCAAAAATATGAAAGAGGTAGCTAAAAAAGATAAGTCTTTGTTCAAATCAAAGTGCGCTGCCAAGATATACAAAGATTGCATGTGTTTCTAAATGTTAAATTGTTGACCATGAGAAGGTCACATTTCTTGTGGATTTGAAATGGAATTCACTCATTTCTTTTATCCAAGACAAAATAAATAGCTCTCTAATTGAACGATTCTACACCTTATCCATATGAGAACTTTTTATGTAGTTGTCATTGACAAAGTTTTAAAGGGTATTGAAATGTGTGTTTAAATCTCTTTGGAATTGACAAAGTTTTAAAGGGTATTGAAATATATGTTTTTGGAATGATAAAAGGGGAAAGTAGTGGTGTATTCCTATAATTACCTATCCAAGGTAGTTAGTGGCATACGTTTTATTTAAAAATGAATTTGTTTATATCTTTAATGTTTGAGTAAATTCTTGGATTAAAGAGAATAATGTGTGAAAAAATAAAAAATTGGAAAAAAGAGTTTAAGATTTGTTGTTTTAAAGTTTGTTTCAAAGTCTTTTTAGTGTATTTCATAGGAAGTGAATTTGTGAAGTTTTTGATGAAAATTTACATGAATATATTCAAATTCTAAGTGGAAACATTGTGTTATTTATAACATTATTTTTGTATAATGAAGAGACAAGGATATTTTTGGATTGATTTCAATATCATAACGCGTAATTTCATATCAAGTTGCTTTTTAAAAGGGGAAATTAATCATTTTAAAAATATTTGTACAACTATTTGGATACACTATTATTGGAAATTGACATCCAAGGAGAATTTGCATTAAGGGGATAACATGAAATAGTCAAACTTTATTATCAATCAAAATGATGGTGAAATGAGTAACCTAATCAATTTTTCATCTCCCCTTTTCTTCATTTCCTCTATGCATGTGATTTCCATATTCTTGATCCAAATCCAAGTTTTTTACTTAAAAGTATTTATCACCACCCTTATTTAGTTAGAATAATTTTCCTCCATGCCCTCTTCTTTCATCCTTATTTTTCCACCCTAGTTTCATTATGTAATTTTGGATAGGTTTCCCATCCACCCTTTGTGAATGCAATCTTCCTTTTTTAACCCTTGAAGGTCCTATCTCTAGCCCTACAATACCTCCATTAAAGGTGTTTTAGACTAAGGTTTCCACCTCTAATATGTCACCTTTTATATCCCAAAACCCATTTTGTGACAAAACCAAGTATGTTTCCAAAATATTTCTCATACCCTTTCTTCCTTTGCAGTGCTTCCAAGTAACCTTGAGCCTCAACTTGTAGGTTGAATGTATATGGAGTGATTTAGACTTATTTTCATTTCATATTTTAGTATTTTAACATGTTGTGTATTAGATTTATCAAGTTGATTCATGTTTGAAAACCCATAGCGGGGTTGACTAAGGAAAAATCCCTCTTTAACCATAATTTTTGTAGGTTTCTCATTAGCAAGTTTATAACTGTAAGTATGTATATAAAGAACCTAAAAACATACAATAAAATTAATAGAATAAAATAGGCCCTTCAATTTTTTATTTATGTGCTCAAAAAGTTGTAGGTCCGTGTGTAATAGAGATAAAGTCAACCCAAGCAAACAAGGCCACCTTCTTAGCCTCTAAAAGCATATTGGGCCATAAATTGTCTATTTTAGGCCTCAAATCATCAATTTTTTAGTTCAAGTTAGTACCATAGGTCTATTAGAGACTCCTAGAGCCATCCATTCCCAAATATCAATAATTTACCAAGTGATATTCCTCTATTTTTGTGTTTCATCCCACTTTACATTGAAAATGAGGAATTTAAGTTTGTAGAAGGGTTTTATGGATAATATGAATGTAAAAGTCTAAAAAATATTTGGTTACCCCTTCATGGTGTTTAGAATAATCCATTTCAATCATAGGACACCAACATTCAATTTCATAGGTGAAATTTTCTTAACCTTACATCGTGCTTTCATTGTTTCCATTGCATGCATTAACATCTTCTATTGATAATTGATAATTGGGAATATCCAAGGACTTGAGATAGGTTGTTACTAGGTTCCCCATAATATAGTCCCTCATTAAAGTCACCCTAATGAAACTTTCCTTCTTAGTAGCTGTCAAGACTAACATTGTAATCCTATAGGTCATTTGTCCTAATGACACTCATTTCCTTTACTTAGAACACTTCTAAATGTTGGTGTGAATACGTCTTCTACCTAGTTAATTATTTACTAGGCACTTAGGGGGCTTAGTTCATATGTTAAGTTTACCTCTAGGATATAAGCATTCTTCTAGAAGTCTTAGTTGTCTTATCTAGACAAGTCATAGTCGTCTTATCTAGACTTTACATTATCTTGGGTAGTTATGCGTTAGTCGTCTCATGTGATAGGATTAAGACACTTGTCATGATCTTGTCTAATCCTATCTCTCATCCTTTCCTTTATAAGAAAAGCATCTCTAACATCTTGTAAGCATTGTATTGTATTGCATAGCATATTGATCATATTGTATCATATTGCAATTCTTGTTTGGTGGAAAACATCTTCCATTATTGCTTCTCTCTATCTCTTATGGAGGTTATTTGGTGCTATAGATTGAAGATCTTTGTTGCTCACTTCAAAATGGTATCAGAGCTTTGAATCTTGCAAGCCCCTTCCTCTTTTTCATTGGGGAGTTTCTACCATCAAGTTTTCTATTGTGATTTGAGTTTCTTGTATGATCTTACAAATTCCCCATATGTTGTTCTCTTGTGTTTCAATATGAACTTGAGAATCAGAAAGGGTTTGCAAATATTTTTTAATCCTATATTACATATATGCATTTTGGTGAGATCTGGTGATTGCAACACTTTTGGCTATAGTGGTAGTATTTTTTTCTATCCGATTGCATCCAAGAGGCTCAAAAAAGTTAGATTTGGCTTTTGTTTCACTCAATCTGGTCACCATTTGCAACTTTGGCAAACAAGGATTTAAAGCTAAGATCTAGTGAACAACTTTTTAGAAGAGAATTTTTGGCAAAAAATAACCTTGCCATTGCATTTGGGTGGCTATTTGCAAGAATTTTGATATATAATTTGACTATATTTGGTGAAAGTTATTTTTGGGGCAAAATTCTTTTACTCGAAGGGCTATACGACTTTCTAGGTCGTGCAAGTATGATGACATTATTATTATTATTTTTTTTTTAAATTCTACAAAAAAATTCAGCAGGTTTTGTTTTTTGTTTAAATTTTTTTCAAAAATAAAATATATATAATTTTTTAAGTGTTGAGCGCTTGCTTTTAAAGCGCTTTAAGCGCTGGTACACTAGGTGGGCCCGCGACTGTTGTAGACTTTAAGTCTGCCGCAAACCACCCAATTTAGTTGTCAGCGGGCAGTTACATAACCACCAGTTTGTTGACCACTAGGTGGGCAAATAACAAATAAACTGCCAGCACAAAAATTTAACCGCAAAAAAAAAATTCAAACTTGCACATGTGACCACAGGTGATAGCCGCTAGAGGTTAAGTTAAACTGCCATTTTTTTCCCCTCTGTAGTGATAGGTCACATGGGGGACTAAGGGCCAGCACCCGGGTGCTTAATTTTTATGCCTGGTTAGTGCTTTTTTTGCCCCCAGTTAGCCTTGGAAGTGCCTCTTCTAGGCCTTTTTTTCAATTTTGCATAACTTTTCGTCACAATGTCAGATTTTTAATAACAAGATATCGTCAAAAAGCTGGTTTGATGAGCTTTATAGTAGTGTAGGTGATTTTTCCAAATTTTGACATTTTTTGCTAGTTTTTTCAGCCCAAAGGTACATGTGCATTTATTACTTGTAATTGGCATAACTTTTGCATACAAAGTCAAATTCTAGATTTTTTTTTTTTTGAAATTGCTTAGAAAATTACAAGGAATCTATTTGTAACCTCTATTTTTAGTTTTGGCAAGCCCTTTTTTCTAAAAATTGTAAAAATCACCATGTGTTATAAACGGTTGATTTGAGCTTGTCACTTGTACAAATTACAAAATTTCTTCATTGTAATTTGCTGGGGGGGTTGCAAAATCAGTTTTAATACATTTTGGGGGGTGAAAGGCACAATTTAAGTGCCACATTGTCTTCTTTCTTTTGGTGTTCATGGCGGATCTAAGGAAAATTGAACCACTCACTCCACACAATTATCATACGTGGAAGCTAAAAATGACTCAATTGTTACAATCTAAGGGTCTATGGCCAATGTTAGATGCAAAACAACCTGAGTTCACAAGGGAATATGAAAAATTTACCCATAGATGTAAAATGGATGAAGCAAAAGGGCTCACTGGCTTACATGTATCTAAAAAACTTATTGTTTCATATTGCGAAGTGCAAAAAACCTAAGAATGTTTGGGATAAACATGAAAAATTGTATGGTGAAAGTAATCAATTCAGAGTATTGTAGCTTCAAGTGGATCTAAAATCACTCAAGCTCCATATTAATTTCCTTCAATTCAGGATTTTCTTGCACATTTCAAGTTGATTTTATCACAATTAAAAGGATGTGGGCATGATAAATCTAGTGATGAATGTATCTTCTTGATTATGTCTAAGTTACAAAGCCCTTATCAAGTGTTTTCTTCAACTTTCTATTCAACTATGGATGCCATGGGGAAAGATTATAAAATTACTTCATTTGAGTTGTTTTGTGAGCGTCTTACTAGGGAGGAGGCCAAGTTGATTCAATTGGATGCACTACCTAGTTCTAAGAATCATGCTCTAATGGTTCAATCATCCAAGGGTAAAGAAAAGAATAAGAAGAAGCCCAAGAAAAAATCATCTTCAGGTGGTGAGACTCCCTCCAAACTAAAGCAGAAGAACAATCAAAAGTCCACTCCATCTCCTTCTTCTACCTCTGGAGATTCTCCTTCCAAGTCCAAGAAAAAGAAAGGAGAACCTTGTTCATTTTGTGGAAAAAATGGGAATATGATGCGACTCATTTTTTTAAGAGATTAGAAGCCTTGGAGGACGCTATGAAGAAAAACAACATTTCAGTGTCTAAGCCATCTTCCATGGGAAAAGGGCAAGCTCTTTCAACACGGTTCATTCATTCATCTTTAGATAGTTTCATTCTTGATTTAGGTGCTTCACATCACATGACCAATTCACGTGATCTTCTTGATTCCATTGTTCATACTTCTACTTCTCAAATTGCAGTTCATGGGAACTCTTCATAGATTTTTGGAGATGGGAAGTTAGTTGAGAAGTTTTTTTGGATATCAGATTTGTCATTCTGGAGATGGGAAGTTAGTTGAGTTTACTCCACAGAATGTGACTATTAGACAGTTGCAGGATCTTGAGAAGGTTGTTGCTACAATGATAGTTGATCATGAGAACCATTTGTATCAATTTGATGGCTTTGAGTCTTCATTGGGTTCATGTTTTCTTGCTCATGCTGATTCAATGAGCAAGCTTTGGCATGAAATATTTGGGCACTTGAACTATAGATATCTTCAACAGATGAATGCACATAACTTAGTGGTTGGTCTTCCAAAGATCTCTTGCATGAATGGTGTTTGTCAAGGTTGTGTGCTTGACAAGCAACATCCAGATCCTTTTCCTAAGGGTCAATCTACATGTGTAACCACACCCCTTGAGTTGGTCCATAGTGATCTCATGTCATTCCCAAATCCTTTCCCGATGCACATGGGTCTACTTTCTAAAGCTCAAGAGTGAGTTCTCACCATCTTCAATACCTTCAAAACATTTGTGGAGAAGTACTCAGGTTTTTCTCTTCAACATATCTGCATAGATAATGGGGGGAGTATGTCAACTAAGCATTTCAAGATTTTTGTAGTGAGCATGGTATTCTTCATCAACACACAGTTCCCTAGACTCCTCAATAGAATGGTGTGGTGAAGAGAAAGAACAAGACTCTCAGGGACATGGCCAATTGTATGATTCAGTATAGGTCCATGGCTCCATCATTTCAGGCCGAAGCTATCAATTGTGCCAAAGTATATTCAAAACTATATGCCCCACAAGGAAGAACATAATTTGACTCCTGAGGAGGGTTGGTATCATCACAAGATTAATGTATCATTCTTCAGAGTATTCGGTAGTGAGGCTTGGGAATTCATTCCAGATGGTCGGCATAAATCAATGGAGAAGACGAGTCAATGGTACATTTTTGTTGGGTATTGTGAGGATGTGAAGGCATGCAGATTGTTTGATCTCAACACACAAGAGGTTCATTTTCATCGTGATGTTCAGTTTGCTGAGTCCTTCACATAGACAGATCCTCCTTCGACTTCTTCTTCATCACAAACTACTCAATCTTCTTCAGTTGATGATGTTTTGCTACTTGAGGAAGATTTTGATGATGGTCTTGATCCACCTCCTCCTCATTCACCCACTAGGCCATGATGGGGTCATGTTACTCTTGAGGAGGTCAATCCTCTTGTTGGTGATCCTATAGACACTCACCACACTCATTCTCAAACTTTAGGATTCAAAATTTTGAGTCATGTTGTTTCAGATGATCCTTAGAAGTTTTCATATGCTTCGAGTATTCTAGAGTGGGATAGTGCTAGGGTTGATGAGTATTCTTCCTTGATGAAGAATAATACTTGGAATCTTGTTCCTCTTCCTAAGGGAAGAAATTTGGTTCGATGCAAGTGGGTGTATCGTACCAAGTATGCACCAAATGGTTCTATTGATAAGTACAAGGCTCATCTTGTTGCAAAGGGGTTCTCTTAGGTTGAAGGAATTGACTATTCCAAGATCTTTGCTCTTGTTGCAAAGATGTATTCTATTTTCCTTGTCCTTGCTATAGCTACATCACAGGGATGGTCAGTGTATTAGATGGATGTGAAGAGTGGTTTCTTGCATGGGGATCTTCATGAGGATATCTATATGGAGCAACCACCAGGTTTTGTGCAAGACCCTTCACTTGACGTTTATAGGCTTCGACATTCATTTTATGGTCTCAAACAAGCCCCTCGGGCTTGGTATGAGAAGATGGATAGTTTATTGCTTGCTTCTGGCTACACTCGTTTCCATTCTGATCCTAAAGTTTATACTTAGAGATATGGAGAGGATCTACTCATACTTGTGCTCTATGTGGATGATTTGATTCTCACAGGGAGTTCTACTTCCATGATTTAGAGTACACATTGAGAATTGATGGAACGATTTAATATATGTTCGACATTGGTTTTTTGCATTACTTCCTTGGTCTTCAGGTCCATCAAACTTCTGAGGGGATCTTCATCTTCTAGAAAAAGTATTCTCTTGATTTTCTTCAGAGATTTGGCATGGCTGATTGTAAGCCTACCCCCACTCCATTTCAGTCAGGTGTTGTATTATCTACCAATTGCACTACTCCTACAGTTGATCCTACCTTATATTGATAGTTGGTTGGCAATATTTTTTACTTGACACATAGTCATCCTGATATTTCCTTTGCGGTTGGAATTGTCTCTCGCTTCTCTCAGGAGCCTCATCAGAGTCATTGGAAGGTTTCCAAACATATCTTAAGATACATTCAAGGCACTACACCATTCAAAATTCATTATACATTAGACACAACTCAGATTGTGGGCTTCATTGACTCAGATTGGGTTGGTGATGTCAATGATCGAAAGTCTACTTTTGGACTTTTCTTTTGCCTTGGTTCTAGTCTGATTGCATGGTCATGCAAGAAGCATATTTCTATTGCATTATCATTAACAAAGGCTGAGTATCGAGGTGCAGTTCTTGCTAGTTAGGAGGTTTTGTGGCTTTGTCAGTTGATGATTAGTTTGGATTTCCTTCCACTCAGCCCACTACTCTTTGGTGTGACAACTTGAGTGCCATCCATATCTCTTACAACCTAGTAAAGCATCAACATACTAAGCATATTGAGATCCACATGCACTTCATTAGGAAGCTCATCCATGATGGTGTTCTCAACTTGGAGTATTTTCCTACATATCAGTAGGTTGCAGACATCTTCACTAAACCTTTGGCATCACCTCATTATCTTTAGTTTTGATCAATGCTTGGGTGAAGGAAGTTGTCCTTGGGGGGTCTTAATGAGTCCTCCTTCCTTCTTCAGTTTTCTTTTTAGATTTTTCTTTCTTTTGGAGAGGAGTTTTCTCCCACATGGTTTTTCTCCTTTTCTCTGCTTGTGAGAGTTTTTTTTTTTTGTCTCTATACATGGGTACCTCATCAGGCCTTGTTTCTAGGACCCATATTTTGCATTTTTTCATTGTTTTGTTCCTCCCTAAGTTGCACTTAAGGGGGGTGTTGGTGTGAATAAGTCTTGTACCTAGTTAATTATTTACTAGGGACTTAGGGGACGTAGTTCACACGTTAAGTTTACTTAGGATATAAGCATTCTTCTAGAAGTTTTAGTTGTCCTATCTAGACAAGTTATAGTTGTCTTATCTAGACTTTACATTATCCTAGGTAGTTATGAGTTAGTTGTCTCATGTGATAGGATTAAGACACTTGTCATGATCTTGTCTAATCCTATCTCTCATCCTTGCCTTTATAAGCAAGGCATCTCTAGCATCTTGTAAGCATTGTATTACATAGCATATTGATCATATTGCAATTATTTTTTGGTGGAATAGCATATTCCATTGTTGCTTCTCTCTATCTCTTGTGGAGGTTATTTGGTGTTGCAAATTGAAGATCTTGGTTTCTCACTTCAACACTAAATTTTGCAAGCAGGTGTAGAATTAGATAAAAATATCATGCATACCACTTATGGTTGTTAATTAAGGTTTAGATGGTTGGATACGACCTTATATTACTAAATTTTTCACTTATTTTACTTTTACATAGCCTTAAATTTTATCTTATTATACATATTACATACATAACCACACACACATAAATTAAAAAAAAGTTATATTTTTCTTTATTTCATATACAATATATGATTTGACACTGCCTATCTCTATTGTGAAATCATCAAGTTGGATCCACCTCCTTTATTTAGTGATATATGGCTCTTTTTGGTGGCTTACGTGTTCTTAATTTAAAATGGGTGTCATTCATGCATCATATTTAGTAGTTGTGGGCCTTATCTTTTTACTATATGGTGATACCAATCCTATAAAAACCTATCATCTAGATCCATGTAGAACATACATGGAAGCATGGTGGACCTATTCTATTAGTATTGATTTACATGCTTTACTAATGCATGATGAGGACACATGTATCCACACTATTGGTAGTACAAGAAAATCCTAGTGGTTCATTTGACTAACACACATTTTTGGTTGAGTGATATGTGTCAATCAATTAATCTCAAAGTGCCTTCTCACCCACCATCTATTTAACACTATAGTACCCAATATCTATGAAGTTTGTTGATATTAATGTGGTTTTGGATCCACCTCTTGTATGGTCAAATCCATGGGTGTTGTTTGTCTTATACGGTGGGGCCTAGAGTATCCTTGGCTTGGCTTGAATTATCAACCTATTCCTTTCATTCTTTTATTTGCATGGATTTTACTAAAACATTAATCTACACAAATTCTCTCTATAATAATCATGGCCAATGGTTTCCCAAAATTTAAATATAATTTAATTATGTTAACCTACTACATATTAACCATATATATAGACCACTTTAACCATAGTTTTTCATCTCTACAACAAAAGTGATGGGCTCAAGGAGGGTGTTGGTGTTTTCAACTGATTGCCCAAGTTTATCTAAGGATAAGCCAAATCCTATACTTAAAACCCTAGAGTAGTGGCCAATAAATAGGAGATAAATTTATAATTATCCTCCTTTGCACTTCAGGCTTTGCAATTTAACCAAGGTGGGTTTCCCTTTACAAAACATCATTCTCAGGTTACAACAACGTACTCAATGATGTCAAAATAGATTACAATTATCACACTAATAATTCAAAGAATGAACCTAATTGGCTAAATCTTCTTCAAATCCCTTTATAGTTTTGCACTTCAATGGTGTGAGATGAGCATAAAAAAATAAAAAAATAAAAAAAAATAAGATTTTTTTCAAATTTATGGTTGATTCTGCATAGGTTTTGATTTTGTAAATTAATCTGACTATTGTCTAATCCATTATAGAGTCAAGAATGAAATAATTTTCCTAATAATAGATTGAAAAATAATTCAATGGTTTTTCATATCTTATTTCCATACAATAAGAATATGAGTAAATGGACAACATTGTTAGTATTCTTTAAGATCCTTATCATAACCACAATATCTCTGACTATGTGATCCATTTGATCATCATCTATTAATACTTGTACCATGTCAACAAAACCAACCATATTGTACTCAATCTTGGTAAGCATGTACATGTTGAGGTTTATCTGGTCCACATTAAATTCACCATATTTATTTATTTTTACATAGATAGGAGAGAGGATGTCAACAAAAGTGGCTCTCCATTTTTTGCAAGATTCCATCTCTCTCTTTGTACAATATGGCAGGCATCTGAATCTCCTCAAAACCTTCAAAAATATGAATCTCTCTCCTTATAACTACCTACAATTTATTATGATGGAAGATGATATTATATAAAGCATCAAATTTAGATAAATATCAAATATCAATTCATGGTCAAAATTGGAGTGCTTTACAATAATCTTCAACCGTGCAACTCTTGGGGACCAACTGACTTGAAAGCACTTCAATCTAATTCTTGTTTTAGCATGCTTGGTAAATGCACCTTTCAAAATTTTATAATTATCATAGACCTTATCAACATGACTCAAGATGTTTGACAACTTGTGGCCCAAAATATTGTCAACCAGGTCTGATATCTTCTTGGTTGCTCCTTTAGCCATTTTTCTTTTCTTTTCTTTTCTTGAGATTTTCTCTCAGATTTTTAACCTCAAGGCTCAAAGTCTCCTTTTCTTGTGACACCTTATCTTCAATAGCTGCTTGTGGAGGAAGCAGTAATCCTATGACCATATTCAGCTGTTCTTGGAACCTTAAATTTATAGCATTGACCTTATCCAAGTTTTCTTGCAACTTTTTCACTATTGCTTTTGTAATAAGGTTGTGTTAACTATGAGGGAAGCTGCTTGAATGACACTTGTATCCCAAATCTCCTAACTATTAAGTTTCCAATGAGTTCACTTGGATCATTGATCACCTAGGGCTTATTTGACTCCAAGAAAATTAACCATACTTCCAAGGTCTCATGCCTTCAATTAAATCCAGACTTGAAATACAAAGCATCAACTTGCTCATTTGATTGCAACATACGGTCATTTCCTCCTTGTCTCTTAATTGTTGGGAGATTTTTGGATGTTGTGGATGTGTTGCTGATATGTGGTTGTCATTGATGTTAACACTATTAGAATTTGGTGTATCTATTGTTGTATATGTCGAGGATATTGAGAAAATTATAAGGAAAAGTGTTGCAAGTTCCTAGTGGAACTGTGCAGGTCATGAAGGAATTTTTTTCTGTACGTAAGAGATTAGCTGATGTAGATTAAAGGGTTTATTGTTGAGTATGTATTGATCATCTACCAGAAGTTTCAGAGGTCCACATGAATTTTTGAGTGTGTTGTGGTTTGATAGTGTTTATGTGGTCTCTATTAGTGTTCCTGAATAAAGATTGTGTGATTCTGGTTATCTCAGTTGTTGCGAATGATTCTCTATTGTTTCTTGGTGCTCTCAGATGTCTCTAGCTCATTCTCTATCTTTGTGGTACGTCCACATTAATCAGTGAGCTTGTGGTTGAATATCTTTGTGCACATGTTCAGTTTTTCATGTTTCTGGCCAACATGTTGGTGGTAGCGTGTTGTGGATCCTTGAGGTGAAATTAATTTAAGTATTTTTGTGTTGGAGATATTAATTTGGGTCTCCACTATGTTGTGGCCGACCTTGGTGGATACACATTAAAAATTTAATTATAAATTTGGGCCGACATTGCAAATACATTTTATTTTCTTAGCCGACTAAGTTGTGATGGAATATCCTATAGAAGATATATAACAGTGATTGTGTGATCGATGGAAAGTGTGCTTCATGTGCTCTGATGTGCGTATGTGTGAATATGTTTATTGAGTAGAGTGTGAAGAAGATTGTGTGAAGTGTGAAGAAGTGTTGAGATTAATTGGAACTGTAATCAAGCTTGTGAAGAAGCTATTTTTTCAGTTCATACCCTCCAGATTTTTAATCCAAACCCTATTGTTGGACATTGATTCCTCTTTTGTAATTGAGCAGTGAGCTCTAGGAAGTGTGCCTGAATGCATGTGCATTCCCCTTATTTTTTTCATTATAATTTTAGCAGATTATAATCTTGTGGACTAACATCCACCGTGGTTTTTACCTTAATAGGGTTTCCACGTAAAAAATATTGGTGTTCTTTGTCTCTTTGATGTGTTAATTGCTTATGGTTAATTGTTCATTCATCAGATCTGTGATTAAGGATAAGTTAAGTTAGAAAAGGTTTAAATTTCTGGGACAACTGATTCACCCCCCCTCTCAGTTGTATGTCCTTGTTTTGCCAGCAATTGGTATCAGAGCTAGTTCCTCTGAATAAGTCTAAACAACTTGAGGTGATCCGGGATGACACCATTCAAGAAGGACAGTCCTAGACTTGATGGCACCAACTACTCACTATGGAAATTTAGGATGCAGTTTCATCTGCAGTGCATTGGTGATGCTTATTGGAAGATTACAAGAGATCAATATACCATTCCTTAGAATGTTCCCTCCTCTACTGATGAAATCAAAGATGCTGAGAGCAATACCAGAGCTATGGAAGCATTGGTGAGCGCCCTAAAAAAATTAGAGATGGCTAATGTGATAGGCCTGCAAACAACTCATGAGATCTGGATGAAGCTGGAAACTTTGTATGAAGGAGATACACAGGTGAAGATGGCTAAGCTACAAAGCTTAAAAGGAAAGTATGAGAATCTGAAGATGGGTGAAGATGAAAATATTATTTCTTTTATGTAGAGAGTAAATGAAATAGTTCTAGGTATTAAATGTGTCAGTGGTTCAGTGAGTGAGGATGAAATTGTGGCTAATATACTCAGATCCTTGCCTCCTTCTTACAAAATGAAGGTTCATGCTATTGAGGAATTCATGTCTATAAACAAGATGACAAGAGATACACTGATAGGGAAGCTTGCTACTTTTGAAATAAGTGAATTTGGTGAATCTACACCAAAAATTAAATCTGCATTCAAAGCTATTGTATCCGGAAGTTATAGGAAAAGATACAGTCCAGGAGAGAGCTCTAGAAAGATATCTAAATATTATGAAGAACTGAAACAGCTCGAAGACCAAGAAAGAGAAGTACAAGAACTAGAAGCACTGATTGCAAAGAAAGAAGGAAGAGGCAAAGGTAAGTATGAAGATGTATTGCCTATTAAATGTTTTTCATGTAGTAAGATAGGTCATTTTGCATCAAGATGTCCTGAAAGAGTTCCTAGGTCTAAGCCTAGAAAACCTAGATTCCAAAAGAAATGCTACTTTGTTGAAGAAGCAGTAATTGATGATGAGTCTGATAAAGATAATGGAAATGAAGATGAATGGGATTTCATTGCTACCATTGAAAATAAACTTGTGCCTACTAAATCTACTGAAGATAAGAAAGCTCTTGCAGCCTGAGTTGAGGAGAAAGATGAGTGGGTTATTGATAGTGGATGCTCACATCATATGACCGGTGATAAAAGCAAGTTTGTGAGTCTAGAAAAGTATGACGATGGGGTTGTAAGATTTTGAGGTAACAATGCCTGTGTGATTCATGGAAGAGGTTCTATTAGCCTTGGTGGTAAGGAAAAAATTGATGATGTTCTCTATGTTGAAGGCCTAAAGCATAACTAGTTAAGTGTTGGATAGATGGTACACAAGGGATATGATCTGCAGTTCAAGAATGGAAAATGCAAGATTCATGGGAGTTCTAGAAACATGATTGCTACTGGTGTGCAAACTAAAGTTAATATTTTTCACTTGAATACTGCTAGTGGAAGTTGCTTAATTGCTCAAATAGATGAAATTTGGTTGTGGCATACGAGGTTGTGTCATGTAAATTTTGACAACATTATCAAGATAAGTTATACTTAAGTAGTAAGAGATCTACCTAGGTTAGTGAATGTAATCTGCCAAGAATGTCAGATGGGTAAAAAAACTAGAGTCTCTTTCTGGAGCAAATAATTTCATTCAAATAATGTGCTAGAACTGCTACATACTGATCTTTGTGGTCCCTCTAGAGTTAGAAGTATTCATGGAGAAAGGTATTTTATATTGGTCATTGATGATTACTCTAGAATGATTTGGGTTTCCTTTTTAAGAGAAAAGTGTGAAGCATTGGAAAAGTTCAAAAGTTTCAAGGCAATGGTAGAAAATGAAAAAGGTTTGAAAATCAAATGCCTGAGATATGATAGAGGTGGAGAATTCATTTCAAAAGAGTTCAATTCTTATTGTGAAGAATATGGAATTAAAAGACGGTTATATGTTCCTCGAACCCCTCAACATAATGGAGTTGCAGAAAGAAAGAATAGAACAATTTTGGATGTTGCCAGAACAATGATATGTAAGGAAATGTGTCTCAGATGTACTGGAGTGAAGCGGTAAGCACTACTGTATATACTGTGAATCAGGTAAATGTGAATGGTAATTCTGGTAAGACCCCTTATGAATTATGGTTCGGTTACAAGCCTACTATTAAGTATTTCAAGATCTTTGGAAGCATTATGGTTTGGTTACAAGCCTACTATTAAGTATTTCAAGATCTTTGGAAGAAAATGTTATATTAGGAGAGATGATGATATAAGAAATTTTGATGCTAGAAGCGATGAAGGGATCTTCCTAGGTTACTCCACAAAGAGCAAGGAATACCGATGCTATAACAAAAGATTGAGAAAGATTGTTGAGAGTGAAAATGTCAGAGTTGATGAGGACTCTATCAAACCATCCAGACAATGCAACTACGATTTAGATGAAGATAACACAAATCAAGGGAAGAACACTCAAACATCGAATCTACTTCAAATTATTCCATATGTTCCAGTGAAGCAAGCACAAGTTGTTCTGACAAATCAAGTCATTCAGGAAGCTCAGACAAGCGTTAGTGTAGAAGAAAGATCAGAAGACACAAAAGACTGAAAAAGTCCCAAGACTCCAAGGTATGTAAAGTTGAATCACTCTGAAAATCAAATCATAGGAGATAAGAGCAAAGGAGTGCAAACTAGAAGAAAAATTGTAGAAGAATATTGTCTAATTTCCAAGATTGAACCTAAGAGTGTCATTGAAGCCTATCAAGATGAACACTGGCTAGAAGCCATGAAAGAAGAACTGACACAGATTGAAAAGAATAACACATGGACACTGGTTCCTAGGCCCAAAGACAAGAATGTGATTGGTACTAAGTGGGTATTCAGAAACAAGCTGAATGAGGAAGGTGAAGCAGTCTAGAATAAGGCAAGACTGGTATGTAAAGGGTACTCTCAAATGGAAGGTATTGATTTTGAAGAAACCTTTACCCCTGTTGCCAGAATTGAAGCAGTAAGATTATTTCTTGCTTATGCTGCTTATAAGAACTATAAATTCTATCAAATGGATGTAAAGTCTGCATTTCTAAATGGGGAACTAGAAGAAGTGTACATTGAACTGCCAGATAGATTTCAACTAGCAGATAATGAAGATATGGTTTGTAGATTGAAGAAAGCTCTGTATGGACTCAAACAAGCCCCCAAAGCCTGGTACGCTAGATTGGACAAATATCTACTAAAGCTTGGATTCACTAAAGGTACTGCTGATAGTAACTTATACTTCAAATTAGATCATGATAAGGAGTTAATCATAGAAGTATTTGTTGATGACATCATTTTTGGTGGAGATGATAATCTATGCATGAAGTTTTCTGATGAGATGAAGAGTGAATTTGAGATGAGCATGATTGGTGAAATGAAGTTCTTTCTGGGATTGCAAATTACATAGTTGGACCAAGGGATTTTCATAACTCAGTCCAAATATGTGAGAGAGCTGTTGAAGAAGTTTGGAATGGAAGACTCCAAACCTGTTGGTACTCCCATGGTAACCGGATGTAAGTTGACTCAGAATGATGACTCTCCTAAGGAAAAGAAAACCAGATATAGATCAATGATCGGTGGATTGCTCTACTTGACTCAGACTAGACTGAATATTATGAATGTTGTGTGTATGGTCGCTAGATTTCAAGCTGATCCAAACGAATCACACGTGATTGTTGTCAAAATAAACTTTAGATATCTGAAAGGAACAACCGACTTTGGAATTTGGTATCCAAAGGATGATGATCTCAGTTTGTGTTCATACACTGATGCGGATTGGGCTGGTGATGTAGATGACAGAAAAAGTACTAGTGGTGGTGCTTTCTTCTTAGGGAAGAAGCTGGTGTCCTAGTTAAGCAAAAAGAAGAATTCCATTTCTCTATCCGCTGTTGAAGCATAGTATATTGCTGCTGCAAATAACTGTACTCAAGTGATATGGATGAAACAAATGATGAAATATATTAGGGTAATATATGAAGAGCCTATTTCCATATACTGTGACAATTCAAGTGCAATAAATAGATCAAAGAATCTGGTACTGCACTCTAATACAAAACACATATCAATCAAGTTTCACTTTCAGAGGGAAAAATTAAATGAAAAAGAAGTCAGATTGGAGTATGTGCCTACTAAAGAACAGATTGCATATATATTTACTAAGCCATTGCCAAAAGATACTTTTGAGTATCTTAGAGGAATTCTAGGGGTAATTACCCCTCCTAATAAGAACTAAATGATTCATTTGCTTGCATAAATCCATGAGCCTCATTGCTATATTATGATCCAGATTGATGTTTCTAGGCTGCTACTCAGGGGGAGTAGTCAGATGTGCAAATATGTGGTTCAGAGCGTATGGAAAGGTCATGTTTACCTTTTCCATTGAACGTCAAAGGGGGAGAAGAGCAACATGACAAATCTTTTCAGAAATGAAGTGCAGAAGAAGTCAACATGTTGGGTTGATGGTATTTTTCACATCTTGTGTTGCCATCAATGCCAAAGGGGGAGATTGTTGGATGTTGTGGATGTGTTTCTAATATGTGGTTTTCATTGATGTCAACACTATTAGCATTTGGTGTATCTATTACTGTATATGTCGAGGATATTGAGAAAATTATAAGGAAAAGTGTTCCAGATTCCTAGTGGAACTGTGCAGGTCATGAAGGCGTTTTGTTCTGTACATAAAAGATTAGCTGATGTGGATTGAAGGGTTTATTTTTGAGTATGTATAGATCATCTACCAGAAGTTTCAGAGGTCCACGTGAATTTTTGAGTGTGTTGTGGTTTGACAGTGTTTCTGTGGTCTTTGTCAGTGTTCCTGAATAAAGATTGTGTGATTCTGGTTATCTCAGTTGTTGTGGATGCTTCTCTGTTGTTTCTTGGTTCTCTCAGATGTCTCTAGCTCATTCTCTATCTTTGTAGTACATCCACATTAATTAGTGAGCTTGTGGTTGAATATCTTTGTGCACATGTTCAGTTTTTCATGTTTGTGGCCGACATGTTGGTGGTAGCATGTTGTGGATCCTTGAGGTGAAATTAATTTAAGTATTTTTGTGTTGGAGATATTAATTTGGGTCTCCACTATGTTGTGGCTGACCTTGGTGGATACACATTAAAAATTTAATTGTAAATCTGGACCGACATTGCAAATACATTTTATTTTCTTGGGCGACTAAGTTGTGATGGAATCTCCTGTAGAGGATATATAAGATTTATTGTGTGATTGGTAGAAAGTGTGCTTCATGTGCTCCGATGTGCGTATGTGAATATATTTATTGAGAAAAGTGTGAAGAAGATTGTGTGAAGTGTGAAGAAGTGTTGAGCTTAATTGGAATTGTAATCAGGCTTGTGAAGAAGCTATTTTCTCAGTTCATACCCTCTCAATTTTTAATCCAAACCCTATTGTTGGACAATGAGTCCTCTTTTGTAATTGAGTAGTGAGCTCTAGGCAGTGTGCCTGAATGCATGTGCATTCCCCTTATTGTTTTCATTATACTTTTAGCAGAGTATAATCTTGTGGACTAACATCCACTGTGGTTTTTTCCCTTAATAGGGTTTCCACGTAAAAAATATTGTTCTTTGTCTCTCTAATGTGTTAATTGCTTATGGTTAATTATTAATTCATCAGATTTGTGATTAAGGATAAGTTATGTTAGAAAAGGTTTAAATTTTTGGGACAACGGATTCACCCCCCCTCTTAGTTGTCTGTCCTTGTTTTTCCAACATTAATAGTGTCAAATTCTATTACAAATGACATATCCCACCTTGATAAGAGTAGACATCCAACATTCCTTACTAGCTCTCTACCCCTTTGAGGTATCATGGACTCCATACCTCTACCCAAAAATCTACAATAATCTCTTTATTTTTCTCCTCTGCGAGCTTTTTACCTTGCATCTTTTGTTGCAACTCTTCTCCTTTATTTTTAAGGACAAAATCTTTAAATTCCTTAGTGGTGATAAATTGGTCATCTTGCATGAATTATGAGCAATCTTTAGCTCTTATATCATCCACTATCTATCCTCCAATTTCAAAATTTATAAGTATCATTTCATATGATGGCCTTTCTACTAAGACTCTTTAGGGCGGATTCACAATTTTTCTTATCTCTAGTTCCTCAAGTACGTATCCTCCTTGGTTATGGTGTAATCCACAAGGGATTGCATCCTAGGAGATATTTTTTACAATGGAGTGATATATTGTGGGCTTTGTGGTATATCCCCTTGAGAAGTAGAAGGGCCAAGAGCACTTGTTGAGGGCACAGACAGATTGGTAAGAAAATTGTTGGCATTATCCAACATTGTCATGATCCTAATGATAGGATATTCAACCTCTGAATATGATCCCTTAAAATAAGAATCTACTTTCTTCCTGTTTGTTTCAACAATCTAAAATTTTACCCATATTTCTCTTCTTTTTGTGGAGCAATTTCTAATCAAGTCTTCAACATTGTGAGGTTCATGCAAAATTTTTGCCAATTTGAAACTAGTTCTATTATCATGGATGAAATACATTGGGTCACACCTTCTAACCTTATCTAATCTCATCCTATATGGGAGTAGTTTTTTTAATAATAACTCTAATCCTTCCCTTGTCGTGACTTGAAAATCTTAAAATGCAATTATAGAAGGGGGGATGTCATGTTTTCTTGTAATTCATAAAATGAGTTTTGTTAGACTCATTCAATTTCCATATAATTTCAAAAAGGAAATACTATCCTAGATAGTTATGGGGATAATATGTGGTGCATCTAGGGAACCATATACCCTAATTACCAAATTGCATCTTAATAGAAGAACCAATCATCTCAGTTATGCTTGATTCTTGATTTTGGGAACAAATCCTTATGCCTCAGAAACCTTCTCACTTCTTCTAAAATCCTCCAATCCATAGATTTCCCAATATTTTTGAGAACCTCTCTAAGAAAATATTCTTCAAAGAATAGATAATTAGACTTATCACAATCTTTATCCCATATGTAGGTCCATTCCTACATTGCTAATAGTATCTTTTTTTCATCCCAAGCTCTAATATACATATAATGAGACCAAATATCTATCCCATTGAACAAGATAATATGGCATAGTATGTAAGGAAAGCTAGATGCGGAAACAGCTCTCCTAACGTCAAAACCTCAGGGAAGAATGCAGATATACTCTTAATTTTTCAATTATAGTTCAATTAAGATGCACTATGAACTAAATATCAGAAACAGAGAATTAGAAAAATACAGATGAACACCAGATTTACGTGGGAAAACCCTTATGGGAGAAAAAACCCACCACACCAAGAGAAATCACTTTGTATTACAGTAATGGAGATTACATACAAATGTTAGACTTATCTTTTTGATGTCATACTATAACAGCTTTCACTATGATCAATCTTGTACAGGAACCATCACGTTACAGTCTACACATAATAGAATTCACTTTGATACAATTCAAACTGTTCACACACTTGTTGATCAAACCAACCATCGAACCCTCGAGCATTTGTAACTGCAAACTATATTCATGGCGTTCCCTATCAGTTGAATTTCCTCACAGAACTGTCACAACAGACTGCCTTCCAATGGTTCCCATTCAGCTTCTCCTATTGGTTGACAATGAGCCACATAGGATAGTCTCACTCAGTCAAATGGCTTCACACTGTATCGGCATGTCAGTGAGACACAAGATGTGTCTCCCCGATGCCCAAAAGACTTCATACTCGATATCGCCAAGAGTTTACCTATCGGCAAGATGTTACATTGAGTCCTAAGAGCTATTGCTCAACTTTCACCATGTCGCCAAGACATAACACTTTTGCTGAGACGTCATACCAAAGCTCCACAAGTCACATAGATGTTAGTTTTCCATTCAACAAGATTATCACTCTTCGGTGAGACCACATACCGATATTCAAAGTCACAACGATCTCAACATTCCTATCGGCAAGACTTACCGCTCGCCAGGAGGTTTCATCGAGATACATAAAGTTACACCAAAGCCATTAGTAGTCGCCAAGACTATTGTCCTTCACTGAGACTCTACTCTGAGATCCATATGTTTCACTGAGCACCGAACAATCGACAAGACATATCTTTTGCCAAAAGGTTTCACCAAGCTCTCTTATGTTTCTTTGAAAGCATACAACTATTCGGCAAGACCGTTGCCCATTGCTAAGACCTCACACCAAGACCCTTTGTGCTGCTCTGAGTGAATACCATCGGTGAGACATTCCTTATCGATATAAGTCATACCGAACTCCAAGACTTACCCTGAAGACTTCAAACATTAAACACTATTAGCGAGACTTCAGCTATTGTTGGAACTCATAGCAAACATCCAAGACTCTCCCCAATGCCTGATTGAATGGCCTGTTAGCCAGAGATCTCCACGAGCAGTGAGAGGTTATAACGAATAAACTGTCACAACGATAGGAATGTTCAATGAGACAGAAGCTAGGTCATAGCGACCTGTACAAATCACAATGTATCAAAGCTGCTAGTTGGCCATACATGATAGATGTCATACCGACTTTGCTCTAGAGCACAATAAAACTTACTAAAAATCATGGGCACTAAGGCCCATTGAACTAGCACACCACTAGAACTTGTTTGTGCTCACTGGCTTTATCAATGAATCTACAACATTCTCCAGAGTATCAACCTTTTCCAAACTGACCTTTCCATCCTCCACCATATCTCGTACAAAGTGGTACTATATGTCTATATGTTTCGTCCTGGCATGGAAAGTAGGATTCTTTGCCAGACAAATTGCACTCTGATTGTCACAAAAAATAGTTATTTTCCCTACATCAAAACCAATGTTAGAACACAAACGTTTTAACCAAATAGCTTCTTTACAAGCATGAGTAGCTACCATGTATTCAGCCTCAGTAGTGGACAAAGCAACTACAGCCTGCCGCTTACTCATCCAAATCACTGCACCACCATTCAACATGAAAATGTATCCACCGGTGGACCTCTTGCTGTCAATGTCCCCACCAATCGAATCTACATATCCATGAATGCCGAGTCCTCTCAGGATTCAACCAAGTTCCCATGGTAACACAAAGAAAATCTGAAGTACCCTTCAAATATCTAAACACTCTCTTCACAACATCCCAATGTATTCTTCCAAGATTAGCCATAAACCGACTAAGAACTCCCAACACAAATGTCGCCTTGTACAGACCATTGCATACATGAGGCTGCCAACTGCACTAGCATAGGGTACACTGGTCATGTCCTCCATCTCAGTAGGAGATTTTGGACAGTCTTCAATAGATAGTTTTGTTCCCTGCAAGACTGGAACAACTAACTGCTTGCAATCATTCATGCAAAATCTCTCTAGAATAGTCCTGATATACTTACTCTGACTGAGCCAAAGTTTTCTACTATTTCTATCCCTGGTTATCTCCATCCCTAGAATATACCTTGCTGCACCAAGATCTTTCATTTCAAACTTAGCAAACAACTGAGACTTAAGATCAGAAATCATTAGCTTACTATTGCCTATGAACAACATATCATCAACATAGAGAGCAATAATAAGTACTTGATCACTTTCAGCTTTATAATAAACACAGTGATCAGATTTTGATCTCACAAATCCCAAAGACAATACAGAAGTATCAAATTTATGGTACCACATTCTAGATGACTGCTTTAACCCATACAGACTTTTTTAATTTGCAAACTATTTTCTCTTTACCTTTCTCAACAAAGTGCTCAGGTTGGGACATCTAGATTTCTTCTTCAAGATCACCATGAAGAAATGTTGTCTTCACATCCATTTGTTCGACTTCTAAGTCATACTCTGTTGCAAGTGACAAAAGAAATCTGATAGATGTCAGCTTAGCTACAGGAGAAAATATTTCCCCATAATCAATTCCCTCTACCTGGGAATAACCCTTTGCAACCAATCTTGCCTTGTACTTTTCCACACTGCCATCCAGACCAATCTTCTTTTTAAATACCCATTTGCAGCCCACAACTTTTTTTCCTTTAGGCAAGGGCACCAAACTCCAAGTTTCATTTTTTTTCTAATGATGCCATCTCTTCATTCATGGCTTCCAACCAAGAGTCTAAATCAGACATTTTAAATGCCTCTTTTACAGTCCTAGGCTCATCAGTGCTAGAAATTAAAGCATAGGCACAAGTAGAATCAATCAAAGAGAACCCATACCTATCTGGTTGTTTTTCATGGGTTGACCTCCTCACTCTCTGAGGCTGAGGTTCTTCTTCACAACTTCTGTAACTGCTTGAGCTCTCCTCGCTTTTAGGTACATTTGAATTTTCAATTCCTCTTATCTGGTGTAGGAGGAATTCCAACTATCTCCTTATTGTTTTCTGAATTTGTCTCTGACTGTAGATCCAAGGTAGAAGGTTTCAGCTCATGAAAGATTACACTTCTACTATATACAACCTTCTCTGTATCAAGATTCCAAAGCTTGTATCCTTTTATGACAACACTATAGCGAATAAAAATATATTTGACAACCTTGTTCTCTAGTTTAGATCTTTTCACATCCGACACATGAGCATATGCCTCACAGCCAAAAACACGAATATGTCTTTAAAGAGGGCTTCTTACCAAACCACTTCCAAAGGTGTTTTCTCAACAAGAGCAGAATTTGGAGAATGATTGGCTAGGTAACATGCAGAGATACGTACTCTTTGAACCAAAACTTCCTCCAAGTTAGCACTACATCGAGCATACTGTACTCTCCCCATCACCTGTTCTGCCGAACCTTCTAACTCCATTCTTCACGTGGGAGAGTATAAGGTGTAGTCTTATGTCTTTTTTAATCCCACTCCGCCTTTTACAGTATCTTTCAAACTCATCAGAACAAAATTCACTACCATTATCAGTCCTTAAGCATTTTATTTTTCTACCATTCTGATTTTCTACAAGGTTCTTAAATTCCTTAAATCGATTGAACACTTCTGATTTACTTTTCAAAAAATAAACAAAATGCTCTTCTTGAATAATCATCAATGAATCCATAATATAGTATCTTGATTTAGAAAGAAGGAACATCCACTGGACCAAATACATCTGAATGGATATAATCTAGCAAACCAGAAGATTTATGAGGAATGGAATAAAATGAAACACGGTGTTGTTTTCCATATATACAATGCTCACATAATTCAAATTCAAGATTACAATCTTCAAGCCCCTCAACCAGGTTTTTGTTCTTCAAGGTTTTTAAACCTTTTTCTCCTATGTGGCCTAGCCTATGATGCCAGAGCATAGTCTTCTCTGCAGGAAGTTTTACTTCCATAGAGTTTACATAATTAGGGATATTTCCCTCTTTACCTCCATGAGTAGATTTCTATGACTTTACATAGACACTGTTGCATTGAACAACTTGTGCATCCAGCTTGTACAGGGTACCAATTCGAGCACCTCTAGCCAGCACCATAGAGCCTCTAGTCATCTTGCAGCCATTTCTAGAGAACATGACTTGTACTCCAATATCATTTAGCATACTTACAGAAAGTAAGTTTCGAGCCAGACCTGGTATATGCATTACATTATTTATTCCCTTTACTCTGCCATCAGGAAATTGGATTTTGAATCTTCCATGGCCAACTATCTCCAATGTTGAATCACTTTCCAAGTACACCTTTCCACCATCGTATTCTTCATACTTTGTGAACCAGTCTCTATAAGATGTCATGTGAAAAGATGCTCCAAAATCAATCAACCAGACATCATCTGATGCCTGTGTAGCCAAGACTGCAATGAAGGTGTCTACATCACTATGAGAAGAGTCATTGTCGGAAGAATAGTTCTTCTTCTTCTTCTTCTCCTCTTTACAATCCTTTCGGACATGACCAGGTTGCCTACAGTTCCAACACTTCACCTTGGACTTCTTGCTAGGAGACTTTGATCTCCCTTCTGATTTCAATTTTGATTTCTTGTCCTTCTTCTTGCCTTTCTCTTTCGATCTTCCTCTGATAGCAAGAGATTCCTTCACCATCTCAAAATATTTCCTTCTCATTTCTTCTGACAGCAAAGAACCAACAACATCTTCCATCTTGAAACTGGATGTTGTACTCCCAATAGCCATCACCAGATGATCCCATGAGTCTGGAAAAGAACACAATAATAGCATACAATGATCCTCTTCTTCAGTCTTCACACCAACGGATGTTAACTGAGCAAGCAACATGTTAAAAGTGTTCAAATGATCAGCTACAGACCCTCCTTACATTCTCAAAGAGTACAGCTTCTTCCTCAGGAACAATTTATTCACCAAAGACTTCCCCTAATAAATAGATGCCAGTCTCTTCCACAAGGAAGAGGCAGCCTTCTCTTCATGCACATTGAGAAGAACAAAGTCTACCAAACAGAGCCTTATCAGCCCCTTAGACTTTCTATCTACAAGGTCCCAATCTTCTTGCTTCATGCATGTAGGTTTCACTCTAGACACAACAATCCAAAGATCACGATCCACTAAGAGATCCTCCATCTTAAGTTTCCACAACTCAAAATTGCTGCCATTGAACTTCTCTATTTCAATCTTTCCTGATGTGCTAGCCATCTCAATCTGTAATTAGAAATTGACAAACTTCTACAGGACTCCCACTGAACAGAATTGACACAAAAAACCCAACGTACCCACAAGGATAACACAACTGGCTAGGCTCTGATACCACTTGTAAGGAAAGCTAGATGTAGAAACAATTCTCCTAATGTCAAAACCTCAGGGAAGAATGTAGATATACTCTTAATTTTTCAATTACAGTTCAATTAAGATGCACTATGAACTAAATATCAGAAACATAGAATTAGACAAATACAGATGAACACCAGATTTACGTGGAAAAACCCTTACGGGAGAAAAAACCCACCACACCAAGAGAAATAACTTTGTATTACAGTAACCATACAAATTTTAGACTTATCTTTCTGATGTCATACTACAATAGCTTTCACTATGATCAATCTTATATAGGAACCATCATGTTACAGTCTACACAGAATAGAATTCACTCCGATACAATTCGAACTGTTCACACACTTGTTGATCAAACCAACCATCGAACTGTTGAGCATCTATAACTGCAAACTATATTCATGGCATTCCCTATCTGTCAAACTTCCTCACAGAACTATCACAACTGACTGTCTTCCAACGGTTCCCATTCGACTTCTCCTATTGGTTGACAATGAGCCACATAGGATAGTCTCACTCAGTCAAACGGCTTCACATTGTATCGGCATGTCGGTGAGACACAAGACATGTCTCCTCGATGCCCAAAATACTTCATACTCGATATCACCAAGAGTTTACCTATTGGAAAGATGTTACATTGAGTCCTGAGAGCTATCGATCAGCTACAGACCCTCCTTCTTACATTCTCAAAGAGTACAGCTTCTTCCTCAGGAACAGTTTATTCACCAAAGACTTCCCCTAATAAATAGATGCCAGTCTCTTCCACAAGGAAGAGGCAGTCTTCTCTTCATGCACATTGAGAAGAACAAAGTCTGCCAAACAGAGCCTTATTAGCCCCTTAGACTTTCTATCTACAAGGTCCCAATCTTCTTGCTTCATGCATGTAGGTTTCACTCTAGACACAACAATCCAAAGATCACGATCCACTAAGAGATCCTCCATCTTAAGTTTCCACAACTCAAAATTGCTGCCATTGAACTTCTCTATTTCAATCTTTCCTAATGTGCTAGCCATCTCAATCTGTAATTAGAAATTGACAAACTTCTACAGGACTCCCACTGAACAGAATTGACACAAAAAACCCAACGTACCCACAAGGATAACACAACTGGCTAGGCTCTGATACCACTTGTAAGGAAAGCTAGATGTAGAAACAACTCTCCTAATGTCAAAACCTCAGGGAAGAATGCAGATATACTCTTAATTTTTCAATTACAGTTCAATTAAGATGCACTATGAACTAAATATCAGAAACAGAGAATTAGACAAATATAGATGAACACCAGATTTACGTGGAAAAACCCTTACGGGAGAAAAAACCCACCACACCAAGAGAAATCACTTTGTATTACAGTAATGGAGATTACATACAAATTTTAGACTTATCTTTCTGATGTCATACTACAATAGCTTTCACTATGATCAATATTATACAGGAACCATCACGTTACAGTCTACACAGAATAGAATTCACTCTGATACAATTCGAACTGTTCACACACTTGTTGATCAAACCAACCATCGAACTATCGAGCATCTATAACTGCAAACTATATTCATGGCATTCCCTATCTGTCGAACTTCCTCACAGAACTATCACAACTGACTGTCTTCCAACGGTTCCCATTCGACTTCTCCTATTGGTTGACAACGAGCCACATAGGATAGTCTCACTCAGTCAAACAGCTTCACATTGTATCGACATGTCGGTGAGACACAAGACATGTCTCCCC
Organism: Sequoia sempervirens; assembly: GCA_007258455.2. Classification (NCBI taxonomy): domain Eukaryota; kingdom Viridiplantae; phylum Streptophyta; class Pinopsida; order Cupressales; family Cupressaceae; genus Sequoia; species Sequoia sempervirens. The sequence goes on from VDFB02265329.1 coordinate 27,233, forward strand.
GATGCCCAAAATACTTCATACTGGATATCGCCAAGAGTTTACCTATTGGAAAGATGTTACATCGAGTCCTGAGAGCTATCGCTCAGCTTTCACCATGTCGCAAAGACATATCACTTTCGCTGAGACATCATACCAAAGCTCCACAAGTCACATAGACGTGAATTTTCCATTC
>VDFB02265330.1:0-26830 GCA_007258455.2 Sequoia sempervirens
TGCAAAGAATGGATGTAGCAAAATACATTGATATAGTGATAATATTTTATTTCCAAAAAAAGTAAAAGAGTAGTATAATTTAGAAGAACTAAAGAATAACAAATTTGGTATTAAAGTAATTTAGAAAAAGACGTACTCCATTTCTTTTCACGATTTTGTATTCTTGTTAAATATCTTCACTTGTGTAAATGAGCAATGGGAGGAGTGTGTATTTAAGGAAGAAGAGAAATACATTTTTGAAGATAGTAACAATAGTAATAGTTGGTATTGTAGGGGAAAAAAAAAAGTGGCATACCTGTAGTAGTTGGCATTCCCTTTAATTGTATTAGTTGTTTGAATTTGACAATGCCTGCAAACGAATCTCTTCGTTTATTCTGCGAGCAACATATGGGCTTTGTTGAATGCGTGCATATCGTTGGAATGAGAAGGTTGGGTGGATGCGAAGGATTTGTAGGTTTGGAACTCTGGAAATAGCTGTAAATGTCAGTCCTTGTCGATCTTTGTTGCCAATGTCCACAGTGGCCCTCGGGAGCGTAAGTCCTTGTGATTTGTGTATTGTCAATGCCCATGCCATTTTAAGAGGAATTTGAAAGCGAAGTCCTCGGTTGAGCGGTGTTATTGGAACATATGTCAGATTGATATGGTCCCAAGGTGGTCCAAGGTAATTCTTGAAATGAACAACAACAAATAATGGCATTTTGAGGTGGTTTGTCACCTTGACTGTATACAATAGCTTTTACCTGACCAAGTGCACCATTCATGAGACCTGTTTCAACCCAAATATTTGAACATAACATGACCTCCTGGCCAATAGATAAGAAAGTTTGAGCTTGAAGTTGTTCTTCATCAGGATTTATGTATGTTGACCCTGTTAGTTGCTCTGCAATGGAAAGTGCAACAGGTGTTGCCAAAGACAACAACATATGTTTGTTGTGTAGTGAGACTAATTCATTTGTTGCAAAAAGATGCATGCTTGACAAGAAAGAAGAGTTTTCTGTAGAATTGAGCGATGAACTTGAACGTGACATTAGAATTTCCCAGTCTTGTTCTATAGGATGTGCATTACGTAGATTGTGGAGGAGCGTACAAAAAGCAATCTGGGAAGGATCATTGCCAAGTTGTCAAAATATTTTTGTCAAAGTCACCACTGTTGTGAAGCTGCGCCATAGAGTCCCACCATAGGAGGTAGAAGCGTACATGGGGATATCTTTAACAGGTGGCAATTGGCCCAAGTCACCAAATAGTATGATGGAATGCCCTCCAAAGGGCAAGTGGTTGTGGCTGGGGAATGCCTCTCGTAGTCGCATGTCAATTCGTTCTAGCAACTTGGGACCAAGGAAGCTCATCTCATCAATTAAAATGTACCTAATAAAGTACATACTCTCTTGGAATGTTGCAAGTGTTTGCCCTTGTAGGGGGGCCATTTCTTTTATTGGAATACAAAGAGAAAAATGGATTGTTGAAGCTTGAATATTGAATGCTACAACACCTGTAGGTGCAAGAAGTAGTAATGGTGATTGGTGAATTGGAGTTGAGCTCATGAGGGCATGCATTGTTTGTTTAATGAGATGTGACTTTCCAGTTCCTGCAGTTCCTTGAACAATTAGCTTGAGCGGTGGTTGCAATGGAAGTGTGCTTAGGTGAGAGAAAATTATATCAAATGCTTTTTGTTGCTGAGTAGAGAAAGTAGTATGGATGTGTTCATGGAGAGTATGGTGCACTTGAAAGGTTGCTCTATTACAATCTATGAAAGTAGTTGCAAAATGCATTTGTATTGGGGTCGGGTTGGATTGTTTCCATTCATGGTGAATGTCAATTTCATGGCGACCAAGCATGTTTAGTGCATCAAGTTGTATTGGAAGGTTTGGGTGCAAACTTGAGAGAACTTGCCACTCTTCTAGGCTTTGGCCTTGTATGGAATGGTCAACACTTGAGCTGATGCTTGCATCTGATGCTTTTGTGGGAGTTGGAAGTGTGCGATGTACATGCCATGCCCTGTATGTAGAAGAAAACCTCTCCCATTGCGATATAATTTGATGTTCAGAGGACCCAAAATCAGTGTCAATGTTGCGAAGGGGTGATATAAAATAAGTTCACTCCAACAAAATTCATGAAAGCTTTGGTCATTTCTTGCAGGGATGGTAGTGAACCTAGGTGAGACACAAACAATTGCTTTATGAGGGCATTGCTTCCATTGTTCATTTTTTGGGCGGCTCTAAAGGTCCACTTTTGGGTTAGTTCAATGAGTGGCATTGCGTCTAGATGAATTGGGCAAGCCATGTATGCATCAATGTACGTAGGTGCTGTGGTAACTGATGTGGGTGAGATTGAGACACGTTGAAATTTATGGTGGTTAACATTCAAGGACACAAATGTTCTACTGGATATGGAGAGGGGTAATTTTAGTAGAAGGTGGCAAGTCTCTTGGGCACTAATATCATGATCGACAAGGCTATCAGTAAGCAATTTATGAAAAGCAATTGGGGCTGGCAATTCTGACTCTAAGTTTGTGGAGATGCGAGATAACATGGTATGGTATGATTCTGATTTGTGCTCAACTTTTGTAGCATATTTGGCAATATATTTGAGGACAGCAGCAATTGATAATACAGGTTGGCAGTCTACATTAGCCCTCTAGATAGATAGGATAGATGGGTTGTGAAGGTTCAACTGATCATCATTACGAGTTGGTGTATGCTTAGGATGACTAGCCTCATCATTTGAAAGAGTTGAACTATCTTGCATGGACCATGGTGCTTTGTAGTGACATACAATAGATGGCCCTTTCTTTCTAAGGCATGTTAGCAAATTACACTTTGTGTGTCGTTCAACACGATTGACTAACTCACAATAGTCTATTGAGGGCTCACATGACAATATCCTTGTTGTGTCTAGCAAGCATGGATCATCAAGAATAGAGCGTTGAATTGGATGGCCTCTCAATTGGAGGCTACGTGGATTCCAAGCGGAGACATATCTATCTATGTAATCAAGTGCATTTTGTACAGATTGAATGTTATTCCATTCTAATCTACCAAAATCAGGAGCTTGTGCAAGCCATAGAAAACCATGAATGTGTGCAGATCCTCTTTGTTGCCATTCATACCTATGAAAAGATGATATTTAGAAAACTATTAAGGTAAGATTTTTTTTGAAAAGTGAAGTGATGATTTATTGTAAACAATGGAAGTATGCGTTTATTTTGAAGATTGAGAAAGAAAGGGTTTACCTATACCAATATTCAGATGCACCAAGAAGTTTTTCCAAGACCTCTTCCCGAAATGCAGTAAACCTATGGTGCATGTAGACAGCTGTAAGATGTGGATTTTGTACAATGTTATGGATCCTCCATCTAGAAGCCATGGAAGGATTTGTAGGAGGCTTGGTTGGCATGATGGCATGCAAGTCTGGCCATTTAGTATCTGCAGCACTCAGTGTGAAGAAGAGTGACGGGCAACCAATTTGAATGATCATGTCTGAAAGTTCCCCTCGACGTTGGGTCCAAAATGGACGCGTTCCACGAATGGTCGAGCTAAATCGCATGAGCTGATCTGCAAGTTTGTCATCTGGCATGTCCTTTAATCTTTGGCGCAAGTCGTAGATTGTTGAAGGAAGATGACCATCAAGTTTTTGTTGACAAATACAGAGGAGGTTGCTTGGCTACGGTGGCGCATAATGATATTTAGAATGAAGTACCTAAACCGAGGGTGTTGCCCAAACCGCTGATCATGGTATCTTATAAGGTGGAGAGCATATTCATGTAGTTTAACTTCTTTGATGCGTTGTTGCTTGAATGCAGCTTTTCCATTTGGAAACAAAGTGGGGAATGCCATAGCAAATAATCCTTCGGTGGTGTATTCATTTATAGGAGTTGGAGAAATGGACGGCCATGCAATGGTTGGTGTTGGACGTCCTACACCTAGTTGTAGCAAAGAGCGCACCTCTTCGACCTCTATACGTGCATGTGGGAGATTCGCTACAAAGGATGTTGTCGGCAACAAGCTGTGTTCAGTAGGGTCATATTCGGTGTTGCTTGATTCGTTGAAGTTTGCTTCTGTGGTAGTAGGATTTGAAGATGTTGCAAAAATAAGGTTTGAGACATCAGTAGAACACTCTGGCAAATTTGATAATGCAAGCTCATCTATTTGGACATCCTTGTAGTATGGGTCATTGCATATCTTATATTTTAGTGCCTCGTGGACACGACCTCTACTGACAAGGAAGCTATATGGTTGTTGGTTGATATTTTCCCTGTTTACAATTAGAATATCAAGGTCAGTAATATGCCTAGGCAAATAGGATGCAATTGCAAATATATCTTGTGGAAAGCTGATAGTGTGGCCACTGTATTTTAGTTGCCCCCCCCTTGCATAGGAAACTTGGAGTATTGGGCTAACTCTTGCTATTAGCATTTCCTCAATTTGGGATAGGATTTGTAAACATGCAGGTTGTTCACCAGGGTCCATGTTGTTCCACTTTGAGAACCGATGATCATTCTTTTCAGATATGCATCTAGAACAAGTTGTGAGTCCATTTGTTTGCCTAGTTTTGATTCCTGGATATCTCTCCATGCAAACCATACAAGTTGATATTTTTGACAAGCTATCTAACTTTGATCGGAAGTTATTTCTAGTAGAGAAATACTCCTGGGAGAAAAGTGGCGAAGGGTGCATTTCGATATCTTGGGGTGGATGAACTATATTTTGTGGGGGAGGTGCAATACTTTGTAGGATGGGTACTATAAGAGGTGGAGACAATGTAGATGTCGAGGCTCTAGAAACAATATTTTGGTTGACCTCACGTCTTCGTTTGTTAATATCATCTTTCCTTGCATGGTATTGTTTTCGTTTTAGTGCATTTTGGCGAGAGCGTATTTGTTGCAATCTTTCATTTTCTGCCTCCATAATAGCAAATGTTGATTGTAAAATGAATGAAATAGAATTGTGAGAGATAATAAGTACAATATACAAGATGCATATATACAAATATGTACATAGAAATTTTAATGTACATAAAGCTATAAAAAAATATGGACAGTGTTAATTTAAATATGTTCTTTTCATTTAAATTTGAGAAAAACTATGATCAAAGCGACAAGGAAAAATGTAGGAAAATATTTGTATATGTGTGATTATGCAATGTTTTTGATAATAAAATAAAACTCTTTTATATTCACTGATAAACTTTACATATATGGGTACGTGGAGTTTACAATATTGCTAAGAAGAGAGAAGTGCAACATTTAAATTTGCTTAATGGCAGTAATAACAATGCTTTGTGTGTCTTGTCCACCAAAGGGAATCAGTTGGATGCTCAAATCAATGTAATATTGGCTACCAATAATATGGTCCAAAATGTCTTTAGCAGTATTTGGTTCAACAAGTAGTAGTTGAAAATCCTCTGCGGCAACACCAATTAATGAATTTGTTGGACCTTCAAATGCAGTAACTTTGAGGAGCTCACCACTTGCATCTTTCAAGTCCACTTTGAGCATGTAGCTAAAGTCACAGTTAAGGAGATCTTTACAACACTTTGGGCAATGAAATGTAGTAGGGGAAGTTTGCAAAACCTTTTTTTTACACTTTTTATTGTCCACCAATAGAGGACATGAAAGGTAATAGAAGGTGTCAAGGTCCAGATTTGAAATGGAGGCCTTTATGCAAACTTTTTTCTTTTCAAGCATGTTTTTATCTTTTAGAGATGAGATATTGACTGGATTGGCAAATTGTATGGGAGAAAGTTGTTTATTTGACAAGGAAGTAAAGGGCTTGGCAATATCTGTAGTGGCATACCATGTTTGTAAGGCCGAGGTCTCTGCTAAATTTGGGTTAATTTGAACTTTAGTTGGGAAAATAGTGTCAAGACCTCTCTGACACCATGTGGTAATACGTGCCGATTTAATCAAAATTACATAAGGATTTGGCTGTACAGGCATATCAGAAATTTGTATCCCATCAATATAGCAATGATGACCCCAAAGTGTAACATCTATGGTACAAGCTGACATATCAACAATTGTAGCAGTGCATTTAATTGTCTCTGTACCATCTCTTTTACGAATAGTTGATGTAGGGGAGATAGCTACAAGTATTCCAATGACATCGACAAGGGAATTGATAGGGAACAAGGACAATGATTGGATACTTTTAAAGTGGAAAGTATGTGTGGGTATTGTGGAGTTCAAGGATGTGGATGCAATGACAGTTGATGAGCTATGCAAAATTATTTCGTATGGATGTGTGGAGCTACTATATTTTGTGTTTGCAACTTTGATGCGTCCGTTGGAGATGACATAAAGACTACCAGAGTTAATAGCATGGTAAAACTCTCCAACTTGTTCGTTGAAACAAGAAATATGAATTTCAGAGCCTGCCATGTCTATGAAATCAAAACCAAAAACTTTTCCATCATGTCCAGCATTTTTATATTCATGAATTGATGATTTCATCAAGGCTCAACCCTCAATAGTCCAATACTTATGGTTGGGGGTTAACATTTTTATGGGAATTGGATTAAAAGGGGATATACTCTTTTGACTTTGAGGCTCAACATCTTCTTCAAATGAATCATTTGTAGATTGAGAGGATCCCAGTGGAGCTTGAGTGCTACTTGATGGGAGGGAGCTTCTAGATTGCAGGAGAGGAGTTGGAGTCCCAAAAATTGGTGCATTCTTTGAAATTAATTCAAAGTTTTCAATAATGATAGCCCTGCAATTTTGCAAAGTGAAACATTTAGTAAGAGAATGCAGGGGGAAAAATTAAAGAAGGAAAAGTTTATGGGAGTATGTTCACGTACGTAAATTTGTGAAACATCTTCGAGTTATATTGTTTAAGTAGGACAATAGAACCTTTTACTAGAGCCTCCTCCAACACAAGATCATTGAATTGGGTAGGAAGTAAAGCATGATGGGAATGCAAACCATCAGAAAGTTCAACACGGTATTTGAGAAGTTTAGACTGAGCCTGTTGAATGGAGTTGATGGATGCAACTTGCAAAACAGGGGTCAAAGTAGAGATGCCTGCAAGAATATTTGCAATGGCATTTGTAGTCAATGTTGCCATTGTTTTGTTCGTACTTAGTGTACTAAATGTGCCTGCCAGTATTTTGAAATGTGATAATTAGGATTTTCAAAATTTGAATATTGTTAGCAATAAGTTTGGAATTAAATTGAAAAATGCTAATTCGTGAATGCGGATAATGTAAATTTTCCACAAAAGAGGGAACTTTGTGGAAAATAGGATGTAAGTTTGTACAATTTTGGAAAATGGTATTGGTGTTTTTGAAAAAGTTGAAGACTATGTGTTGTTGATTGTTTTCTATTTTTGTAGAACTACAATAAATTTTCAACTTATTATGAAGGGAAATTTTCAAATAAATTTGTATCATAAAGAGTTGTATATAAATAAAAGAGAGTCATTGTAAATGTATAAATGTAGGAAGAGAAAGTTTTAAAAGGTGCATGGAGAGTATGCAATACAATTTAAACAATGAAGATGTTCAAAGATAGTGAGTTTGAGGCATACCTATAGATAGCACCTTTATATGTAGTTGTCACAAGGATTGGAAGATTTGAAAAAAACTTGTTCCTGTGGATAACGAAGAACTTGAGAAAACCAGTCCAAAATAAGTGCCATTTTGAATGCTAATAAAAATTACATTCTAATATTGCAAAGACTTGAAGTTTGGAGTAAATAAATGGTGTAATTTAAGAAGGTTACAAATGTGGTCTTTTATGTCCTATAACGATTTATCCATTGTTATTAGATGACAAAGATTCTATTGAATATTGTATTTGATTTGCATAATAGACAATCTTTTAGGAACTTAAGGAATGTAGTTTTACTATGAGTAACATAACCTTGTTCATTGCACTAGGAAAGTAATACTTATTGTAGACAATTTAAGAATGTTACAAATGTGGTCCTTTATTTCATATACTGTAATAAAAATTCATAGAGTGTACAAGCCAAATAATGAGAGATAAGTATGAATACTATTGCATATGTATTACATCATGTACAAAAAATGATTTATCTATGGTTATTAGAGGACATAGATTCTATTAAATATAGTATTTGATTTACATAGTAAACAAGCTTCAAGAACTTAAGGAATGTATTTGTACTATGACGAATACAACATTGTTCATTGCACTAGGAAAGTAAGACTTATTGTAGGAGCTTCATACAAAATGGTAGGATAGTAGTCATAGTTTCGAATACTTGTAAGTGCATTACAAAAGTGAACTATATACATATTTGAAGAATAATTTTTTTCATGCACGATCTAAATAGTTTTGGAAAGCATGTTTTATGTACGGAGCACCGCCCATTCCGTAAACCTCATCAGCATGCATCTCTCTTAAGAAAGTACAAAATGCGGCAAGTGTGTCACACATTTCATGGAACTCTTGTAGTGTCCCTTCCATTGCTTGCACTTCGAAGCCCTTGACCATCTGTACATTTCTAACAATTGTTTTTATTGTGTTCAAATTGTCAAAACAATTGACATGGATATCATTTGATAGATCCACAACATTTGCAGAAGATCTGTCCCAATTGGTTGAGAGAGGTGAACCAATTGGAATTTCAAGGGAGCTATCACTCTCTGATATTTCAATTATATCGGTATGTTGGTTGGGGAGTGCCATTCCTGGATGAAGTAAATGTCAAAAAAGCACTTAATGTTAACTAATGTCATTATGTTAAATACAATAATGGATAACATTTGCATTTAAATTGACAAATTCATTTCATAATATATAGAGAATGTACATTTATAGTTAAAAAAAATAGTTATCAAAAAATGAATATATAAATGAAATAAATAAAAAGGACAAAAGATATAAATAAATCATTGAACAATGAAAATAATTAATCTAGGGTATATCACTTTCAATAATAAAAGAGAAGACAAGGTTGAGAATTTTAAATTGGAATTTCATTTAAAATGTTTAGATCCTATGGGAAAATGTAACATAAACTTGTGGACAGCACACAAAATCTTTTGGACAACACACAAATATGTGATCAAAATCAGACAAACTTGCAATCTTATAAAGCTACGTATTCTATTATAATACATGGTATAATTTGGGGATTTCTTTTACTCATATGTGGATTTCTGATAAGTTTTCATTGGCTGCATAAATACAGATATATAAAAAAATATAGTACATAAATACAGTTAAGGCATAAATACAGTTATATGGCCTTCAAATGTGACGTGGTAATCAAAAAGATAGTATGGTAATTAGTGGAGATAATCTTATTTTAGATTTGTATGGTAATCAGAAAATGGATACAAGACAGGGGTTTTTAAATGGAAATCTACACTACATTTATATATCAGAATGAATATTAATGAAGAAAATTGAGCCAGAGTGTAGGGAGTTTGTTTGATATCTAAATCTTACCTGTAAATGAAGAAAAAACTCTTTAAATTTGAAACAATTAGCACCTTATAGTTAGAAACATAATTGTGAGTAGATGACAAGGAACTTTTCATGCAGTTTTTAAAGTTGAGCTGATAATAAAAGAACATTCGAATGAAAAATGAGGTATGATGCAGTTAAACGAGATTTCATTAGCAGGTTTACTGTTAAATATCACCTTAACCTACACACATATTTTGTCTTGATTCAGATTGATTTCTAAAAAAGGGTCATAGATTGGCCAAGTTTTTATAAAACCATAGTTTCCTGTAACCAATAATCCCAAATACTGAAACTGTTCAAAAAGATTAAAATTCTGCCTCCAGCTCAATTTTTTATAAAACCACAGTTTCTTATAACCGATAATCCCAAATACTGAAATTGTTCAAAAAAATTAAAATTTTGTGTCCAGCTGTTTCTTAGACGCATGATTAAAATGGAAAACTTTAAGTGTTTCACAAGGCCCTTTCCAAACAGACTAATGCGCAAGATAACTCACTCCTCACATAGTAACAACTTCTTTATTATTTAATATGTATAAATCTCTTTCTGGAACAAATTAATTGTTGAGTAATTGCAAGAGATACAAATCTGAATTCTAGACTGGGTTACTACTTGTCATAATAGAACAATCAGAATTTTAATTAAAAACATCAGTTTCCATACTGGTATACTTACATCTCTGGTAATTATGACATTTCTTTAATTCACATAAATAGTTTCAAAGTTTTCAAATTTCAGTCTTCAAAAAAGGCAAGAAGGAAAAAAATAAAATTTATTTTCATATTTTTCCAATTCTACTATTATTTTTCTTCTATTATCATTAACTATCAGATTTGACAGCTACAGTATATCGAATATTTTTAATTGGTTTACAATGTCTTATTTTAATGTGGTAAAAAGAAAAGAAAAACATTATTCCTAACTAATTGAGGTAAAAACTATTTAAATTTGAAATGATTAGCACCTTATGGTTAGAAACATAATTGTGAGTAAATGACACTAGTGAAGACAAAATATGTTGCCCACACTCCGATAAGCAAGTGACGAGTCTCCAGAGGTCGACGAAAAATTGTCCTTCGCTGGTGATGAGACAGTTGCCTCGGTCACTCAAGAAAAGTATGCAGACAGTTGTTTGTGTATGGCAGCCAAGATGTTGTTCAAAGTTGTTTTCATGTTCATGGCACCGGTGAACTATTTTTCATGTATGGTAGTGGGTGGAGTATTCGTGGGTCATAAACTAACTGCTCTTGAAGAAGTGAAGAAAGATTATGATGCATGGCTTTCATGGCGATTCTACAGAGAAGTAGCTATTTTGGTATTATTGTGAGGGATGAGAATAGGAGGAGTAATTCATGAAGTGGCCTTGAGAAGAAACTTAGAGAGGCTGAGGAGATTAAGAGAGTAATTATAGTCTACCCATGTGGATGGTGAGATTTCACAACCATCAAAGATGTTGTGCAAGATTGATATTAATAATACAAGTAGGATAAATTATGAATTTGAATCTCAAACTCAACCACGGTTTATCAAGAATAACCAAACAGCTTTTTGTACAACATACCTATATTACAAATGATCTATCCACCATCATAGCTATGACAAAAGACATTCTTTAAAATAGGAAATTTGAACAAAAAGATAAATATCCATGCAACCTGAGAAAACGCTTATGTTTTCATGGGTAAAGTATATTAAGAAGAGAAAATAAACATACCAGATTTATTGTTCACTGCTATAGAATTTCCTTAGTTAAATGGTGGTGACTCCCAGATACCTAAATTTGAAAAGATGGAATGTATCTTTAGACCTATTTGTAGGATGGTGTTTCAGGCAAAATAGTTGAAACCTACAAAGACTCCATAATATCTTATTCAGACTTCTTTAGACAGGTTTAGCTGTTGCGTATTCCTTTATAGTTTGCACTGCACTAACCTAATGCTATATTTTCTTACAATGGATGGGTGTATGTACTTGTTTTATGCAAAACCATTACATGTTGCTTTAAGCCGTTAATTTTCCCAATTGATCTTCCCTATCTCTATATTTCTTGTGCCATTTCAAGACTGCACAATAGAGGGAGTAGGAGAATGGCAGGTTTTTTTCCCTCAAAAGTAAATGAACTAAAACAAGACTGGCACAACCGAAATGGGTAAATGTATATGCAGGAAAATAACAAGATAGAACCTGTGGTTTCGGTGACGTGCAGGTAAAGATAGACACTTCTTCACTGTCTCTTCAAAAACAGCTTGTTGGAATGACAAATGAGAGGTGGTGGACCAATAAACTCATTTTCACATCTACCATATTACCAGCCGGCTTATTTAAGCACATTGGAGGCGGCGATGAGGGGGCGGTGAAAGAAAGATATAAATATTTACAACAATGCAAAATAAATGTAGATTAGACGTTTTGGTTACATAGATCGTTGAATGGATGTTTTGGGAATGTATTCTTTAGTATCTATTTACCAACAATCAATGTTATTTATGCCGAGTACATCTATACTGGTCACGTATGAAAGTGGTAGATGAAAGCGCAACAAGATATTTTGTATCCAGATTTTCTGAGAAGCCGTCGTTGAATGTAAACCTAAGAAAATTGCTGTGACATAAGCAAATTGTTATGGGTGTAGATGCATGAAGACGGTAGATTGAATGAGGTGGATAGATCTACAACGCAAAAGATCTATGTAATCTTCTACTACTCACAAAAGATCTATGTAATATTTATGGCATTCAAATCAAACTCTGCATTAATATGAGCAGATATGAATGCATAGTAGTTAGATCATTAATGCTGCGGAGACCAGAGACGTGAACGGGTGTGATCAAACTCTTAGACCATAGCTTATTAAAGCTTGGACACTTTGAACTTGTATACGTGACATGGTATAGCTGACCTCATGTGGCTGCATTAAATGTGACAAAAAGTAGCCTAAAAACTGGTGACTGGCATAGTTTCTAATCGATGAACATTCACAGTGTGGAGAGTCGTCTCCAGGATGGCTTCAACCATCGATAATAAAAAATGGTTTGGTGCAGTTCATAGTAGGATACCTTTAAAAATATAGATTAAGACTTCATTGGATTTGTAAAGATGAATGTTCTGTGATTTTCGAACACTTGCATTGTTCACTGTAGTCCGAGGAATGAGCTTTAAAGCTTTTTAATTATATAATTTGTGTTATTTTTAATGTAAAATTGTAATGGTAAATTTTGTATGTGTATATTTTTTTTTGTTCAGTTTTGGGGTTTTTTATGGAATGGTTTAATATAATTTTATTTGAAGCATGTATTTTTATTTATGTACATTTTCACATATTCAATTTTATTTGATCCATTTGTACACATATTTCTATATATTTGATATTTATTACATCTCTCATGTTTAAATATTTATTTCCTGCATCAAAATTAATACAGCTTGTTTTGGGTCAATCTCATAGTACCATGCTATAGGGTCAATTTTAAATTTCAAATTTTGTCAACTCCTATCCATTTAATTCCTATCATGAGTTATCTTGGTACATATTTGCATAATTTATTGATATGTATTGTAATTAAAAGCATTCAATGTGCATCATTTTATACTCAAGCATTAAAGACGAATCATTCACATTCCTAAGTATTTAAACCTAAGTATTACTTAAATATTATAATATAATACATTTTATTAATACCAAAGAACTTAAGACCTTAATTCTAATCAAATCTCACAATGCTCTTTGTTTAGGGCATCTAGGAGTAAATAAGATATACTCAGACCTTAAGAAATTGTAATTTTGGTCAAGGATAAAGAAAGATATAGTTATTTATGTGATGAAATGTTTGGAGTGCCAAAGAGTTAAAGTTAAACGTAATCATCTAGTTGGGTTGTCATATCCCCATGACATACTACATCATGAGTGGAAAATCATTAGTATGGATTTTGTATAAAGATTATCAATGACCCTATACAAACATTATACAATATTAGTGGCAATGGATAACTTACTAAGGTAGTCTATTTCATACTAAGGAATTTAATCGATAACATCCCAACATTTGGAAAAAAATATTGTAAAAGAAATGTTTAGGTTACATGGGGTCCCTAAAAAGATCATATCAAACAAGGATGTTAGGTTTACCTCAAGATTTGTGACAACTTTGTAGTCAACTTTGAGAACTCAATCAAACTTTAGTACAATCTATCATCCTTAATAGATGGATAAATAGAAAGAATAGATTAAATAACTAGTGGAAGATCTTTTTATGTATGTATTGTATGGGTCAACAATCAAAGTGGAAAGAACATCTTCTACAAGTATAATTTGTTTATAATAATTATTTTATATCTACCTTGGGAATGATTTTGGTTGAAACATTTTGTGGAAGAAAGTGTTGAACTCCTTTAACTTGGGATAGTTTAGAGGAAAGAATTATAACCAATCATGAAATGTTAAAGGATATGAAAAAGTAGATTAAGGTCATAAGGTGAAGGTTAAAGGTTCAAGCATCTAACAAGTAAAAGAGGTATGCAAACAAAAATAAGTCTTTGAGAAATTTTTAGTTGGAGAGAAAAGAGACTTTAAGAGTTAGATCCCATAAAAGTTTCATATCATTTGGAAATTAAAATAAGTTAGCAACCTATTATGTAGGTCCATTTGAAGTCATAGAAAATATCAACCTAGTGGCTTATCAACCTAGCTTTACCTTCAAGATTGAGTTGAGTACATGATGGTTTTCATGTGTCACTCTTTAAGAAGTATGTTCCTAATATTACACATATTAAATTTGCATTCCTTACAAGTCCAAGAACTAAGAATGATAATAGTAGAGTCTTGCAATATCAATTGTACAATAGAGCGGTAAACCAGTGTAAAGTTCAATGAGATTGGTATAGTATAGAAAATACAACATGAAAAGACACAATTGAGATGCAATAGTTATATTTTCATTTATTTTGAAACTTTACAAAAACATGATATTGTATAATTTCAACTTGTTTGACTATAAATATTGTTTTTGCAACCAAATGATGCATAAACTAAGGTGAGTATGATGTCACAACTCCTTTCTTTTCAAATATTAAAACCTTATAATGTTCAAAATAATTATTATAGAACTATTTATCATTAATAAAAATTAACTAATTAATTATCTGAAATAATAATAAAATATAAAATTGCTCTACTCATTTAAAAAATAAAATAAAATCTATAAGATTGATTTAAAAGGAATAAAAATGTTTTCTTTATAGATTATTTTTATATAAAATAAATTAAATAATAATTAATTATAATCTTTATCAACTATTGATTTGAAATGATTTAGTATTGTATATTTATCTTTCTATTCTTATTGAGATGGTTTCTTTTATTAATTTACATTATCCACATAACAATTTTTAAAATAAAATAAAGAAAAGAACGAATAACATAAGATTTTAAAACAAAATAAAACAAGACAAAAAATAGCCTCTTATGGCTATAAATAAGGTGAGGAGTGTGAGATAGATCATCAAGAGAACAAGATTGAAAAATTGCAAATAGAATTAGAGTACTTACTAATAAATAATTTGATCACTAATTTTATATTATCACTTACAATTTTAGTTAGTTGTATATTTAAATCTAATTTTGAATCAAATATTAGAATCAAATCTAAGATTTGAATTTATGTTTAAAATTTAGTTAACTTTCTAATGTTTTAGTTTGGTTTAAAATTAATATTGTATATAGTAGTTGAATTGGTAGTTTTTTCCTTCATTGTTAATTTTTTTGTATAAGGTGGTTAAAAGAATTGCTTTCATTTAAATAAATTTTGTGATGGTATCAAAATTAATCTTTAAAATAAAATACTAGATATAGTAAGATTGAACACTTTATTGACACATAATGTGTATGTGAAGATCATTTAATTTGGAATAGTATTTATACTTTGGCTCTAGGAAAATTCATCGTCAGGTCAGAAAATTCGCCGCTATGACAAATTCACCGCAAGGAAAATTCATTGCATTACCATTTTCAATATATATTTCCAAGACTTTGATTTTAATTTTGCAAAAGCATAATTTTCACTTTAGAAATACAAACTTCCATTATTGTTTTGCAAAAAAAAAATCAAAGTCTTGGAAATATATATTAAAAATGTTAATGCGATGAACTTTCCATGGCGATGAAATGCTGGTGGTGAATTTTCCTTGTGGTGAATTTGTCATCGAGGTGAATTTTCTTGCAGTGAATTGCTGACGGTGAATTGCTAGCAATGAATTTTCTTGATGCCTTATACTTTATGTAGAGACATCATGCTTTAATAGAGAATGATGTTGTGTTAATAGCCATAGGTTTTTTCTTATTTATTCTTTAACTCAACTCTTGAGTGATATCTAACTTTGATTTGCTATTGTTTTATCTCTCATTGTTTAAGCAATTATTTTATTCCTATATGAAATAGTAGTTCTAAATGATGTATAATTGAAATCTCAAAAACTATTACTTTATCCTCTGATTTTTTCGAGATACAAATCTGAATAACTATTTTATTCATAGAATCAAGACCCAGGAGTCATTGTTAGTAAAATGTTTAGATAGTAAAACTCAATAGTGGCTTATGTAATAGGTTCCTAACTAAATTAATTAGCATCAATTAAAGGGTATGGCCATCACTTCTATTAGTATTATTATATAAGACATGATAGGGAATTAGTAAGAAGAGTATTATTGTCCATCACAATCATAAATAGAAAGGGAAGAGGAATTAGTCATTATTTCTATTTGAATAAATTAAGTTGAGAACTCTTGATCTCACAAGAGATAATCTTGGAGTGTCCCACAAGCCATAAAGATTATAGTGTTTAGTTTATAAGAGCAACTTGATCTAGAATTCATATATGTAAAAACTCCAACCTAGATTTGCATAAATTTTGAAAGAAGAAAACTCCAACCTAGATTTAAATTAACAAGCCACTGCAAAATTAAATTTAACAACACATAGATCCAAGACCAGTGATTAACAAGTATAATTCATTCTCAACTGTAAGCGCTCAAAAATTTGTAGACACTCTAATTTAGATCTGAATATATAGCCTGTTGCACATTTCCAAATTGATCATAGACAAAATATAATTTATTTCCAAATATGTTTGTTTAGGAAAACACGTCTACCAATAATAAATTGTTGTTTGCTGCGTTCTATATTTATGTCAAAAATAAATATATATCAACAGCGATCCAAGACCTCCAGTTTATATTCGCATTTGTTCAGACTCACGGAATAGGCTTGACGGAGGTGCTCAGCCAAAATGCATTCGCTATAGGGAGGTACTCGATAAATTAGATGGTGAATGTGCTCTGCCAAGGTGGTGTCACAAGATTGATTCGGTGGTGGCGCCTTGACTCACAGTCCGCTATCGCTGATCTTGGAATGATTGACGGTGACGAGGATGGCCTCGGCCAAAGCCGATAAGCTCGGCCAGAGGGATAATCGTTCCTTGATGAGCTCGCAGAGACTTTCAGGGGAATTTTCCACTAAGAGAAGATACACTTTGACCTGCAAATCGAATGATGGAGTGCAATGAGCATTTGGGACGAAGCTAAGATAGAACTAAACACGAAGATTGCTCAGCGAGCTACGCACCCTGAGTGTTTGGCTGAGCAGCTACGCTCTCACACCAAGCAGAGAAAAAAACTCCCAAATCCTTGATGAAGAAAATGAGGCAACCGATCCAACTAAATACAAACTTGACATGTCAATTTGAAGATGTCGGCCAGAGAAGACAAGAACAAAAAATATAAATTATAATTTTAATGTTGGCGCTACTCAAGTGAGTCGGCTCGTTACTAATTATTTATTTTATTTATTCAATGTTAAAAAAACACTCTTTCAAAAAATTTCCCTCCAAAAGTCAATTTGGTGATTCAAGAACATTACAGTTCCTGCCCTCAAATGGTTGCTTGTCCTCAAGCAACCTTAGGTTAGAATGTTGGAAGATCTCCACCCCTTCCCAAGTAGCATCTTCAGCTGGTAGATTCTTCCATTTTACCAGATACTTTGAAATGACCTTGTTTCTCAACCGTTTTTCCCTCGCGTCTAGTACCATCTCGGGCTCGAGAATAAATTTACCTTTGTCATCAAGTGGTGGCAACTCCATTGATGGTGTAATTTTCTGCCCCAATGCCCTCTTCAAATATGAAACGTGGAAAATATTATGAATTTTTCTCCCTGGAGGCAACTCAAGTTCATATGCAACCTCTCCAATTTTCCTTGTGATCCTGAATGGCCCGTAGAACCTTGGCTTCACCTTTTCAGCTTCGTTACCCTTGAGAGATGACTATCAGTATGACTGCAACCTCAAATACACCATGTTGTTGACTTCAAAAACCCTTTTAGTCCTTTGTTGATTTGCATATAACTTTTGTTGATTTTGGGGTCGCTGAAGATTTTCCTTCAAGGAATTCATGATGTCCACGTTCTGTTGGACCATGTCTCTAGCGCTCGAAACTCTATTATCTGTAAGAATTAGATCCATGAAGGAGGTGGCCTCATAACCATAGAGGGCTTTAAAAGTTGACATCCCAATGGACATGTGATGTGTGGTGTTGTAGCAAAATTGCCTTAGATGTAGCCACTTCACCCAAGTTGATTGTTGCCCTGTCACATAATTTCTCAAGTATCCTTCAATCCATTTATTTACAATCTCTATTTGTCCATATGCTTGTGGGTGGTAGCTAGTGATGGGGGTCAACTCATAATGGGCTAAGTGGAAGAGTTCTTGCTAAAACAATCTGGTAAATCTGTTATCCCTGTCACTCACAATGTTTCGTGGCAATCCATGGAGTCTAAACACTTCTATAAAAAATAGATCTGCAATTTGACGAGCCTTAAATTCTGAAGTATTGTTGTAGAAATGAGCATACTTAGTGATTCTATCGACCACAACATAAATACAATCCTTACCTTACACCTTAGGGAGCCCGGTGATGAAATCCATCGAAATGTTTTCCCATTTCTGATTTGGAATGGGAAAGGGCTACAATAAACCAGCTGGTAATATATGTTCAATTTTATTTTGTTGGCATACCAAACATTCTCTCACATGCTGCAATATATCATTTTTCAGCCCCTTCCAAGCAAAATGTTCCCTTACTTGCTTGTATGTCTTATAGAATCCTAGATGACCAACAAGAGGGGTATCATGGCAAGCTTTAATGATTCTATTCTTGACCCTCGAATGAGGTACAAGATAAACTCGATCTTTGTAGAGGATGAGCTCCTCAACCACCCTGTATCTGTCATCAACTACCTTCCCTTCCAAAACATTATTAGCAAAGGAATCCTTAGCATACTTTGTTGTAATACCAACCTTCCAATCAGTAGATATATCAGAAATTGCGCACAAATAAGGCTTTCTAGAAAGTGCATCAACCACCACATTGTTCTTTCCTTTCACATATTCAATATCAAAGTCATAAGTCTAGAGTTTGCTTACCCATTTTTGTTGTTTATCATTCAAATCTCATTGATTTAGGAAGTATTTCAAGCTGTTATGATCTGTCTTCACCACAAATTTCCCACAAACCAAGTATTGTCTTTAAATTTTGCAAGAGCATGCATGATTGCCAACATCTCCTTGTCATAAATAGAGAAAGCACTTTTTGGATTGGTGAGCTTCCTACTCTCATATGCAATAGGGTGTTTATTTTGCATTAATACGACTCCAATGCCCTCTCCTGAAACATCACATTCAAGCACAAAAGGAGATGAGAAATCTGAAATGGCCAAAACTAGGCACAAACTCATTACCTCCTTGAGTCTGTCAAATGCTTGTTGAGCTGTGGAATTCCATGAGAATGCTCCCTTCCTCGTTAAATTGGTCAATGGTGCTGCAAGCTAAGAAAAACCCTTTACAAATCTTTTGCAGTAGTTACAAAGGCCAACAAATCCTCTTAGTTGCATTAAATTCTTGGGGGTATCCCACTCCTAAATTGCCTTGATCTTCTCCTCATCCACACTAACCCTTGAGCACTAATCTTATGGCCCAAGTATAGAATCTCGACGTCGGTCATCCCAAACTCACATTTTGACATCTTGGCATAGAATGAATTCCTTTCGAGAATGTCAAGCACCTCCTCTATGTGCTTCAAATGATCTTCCCATGTTTTATTGTAGATCAAGATGTCATCAAAGAAAACCAACACAAATTTCCTTAATTGAAGAATGAATACCTAATTCATACAAGACTGGAATGTCACGGGGGCATTGGTTAACCCAAACGACATCACTAGGAATTTGCAATGCCCGTAATGACATCTGAAAGTTGTCTTATGTACATCCTCATCCCTGACTCTAATCTGATGGTAGCCTAAATGTAGATCAATCTTGGAGAAGTACACCACTCCATGTAACTCATATATCAACTCATCGATCCTGGGGATACGATAGAGATTCTTGATTGTCTTCTTGTTGAGATCCCTATAATCAATGTGCATCCTGAGTGTCCCATCCTTCTTTTTGACCAACACCACTGATGAAGCAAAAGGGCTCAAACTCGGGCGAATAAACCCCATATCCAATAATTCCTTAATGGCCTTCTTGATTTCTTCTTTGTATATTTTTGGATGACGATATGGAGTGGTGGTCACTGGTTTGGCTCCCTCTTCAAACTCTATCACATGTTGAAACCCCCTATCTGGTGGCAATCCTGCTGGAATCTCTCGAAACACTTTGCACTTTTTGTTTAGGATAGCCTGAATGTCATTGGGAAATGTTCTTTCTTCCTTCGGGGTACTACTATCTGTGATTAGGCACTTTGTTGCCCATGCCACTTGATCCCTTCGAAAAGATCGTTCCATCCTTTTTGCTAAGACCACCATAGGGCCATTCCTGGAGAGGCCCTTAAGTACAACTTCCTTTCCATCATGCTTGAACTTCAGCTCCATGGTTTGGTAATTGGTAGTGTATTCCCCTAATGAATGAAGCCATTGTACTGTCAAGACCATGTCTGTGTCACTGACATCAACAACATAGAATTCATCTTTCATCTTGTGTCCACCCAAGATCAGCTCCATCTGTTGGATCCGTTTGGTGTAAGAAAGGGCATTTCCTCCAACTGCCAAAACATCGAACCCTTCAAATTCCTTTGTCCCAAAACACAACTTGGCCATAGTCCTCTTGTCAATGAAATTAGGAGTGGCTCCACTATCGATCAACATCATCACTTTATGCCCTCGAAGACCTCCCCTCACTCGGAGAGAATGGTATCGTGGTGCTCCTAATTTTTTTGCCAAAGTACCTCCTATGGGACTCCCCTCTACAACGAGCTTTTGATGCTCCCCACTTATGTCTTCCTCATTGTCCCCTTCTTTAGTTTCTGCTTCATCATTAGAGGCCACTTCAATGTAATAGACTCATCCCCTTCCTTGGCATCTGTGTTGATTATTCCATTTCTCATTTTAGTAATAGCACAAGCCCTTCTTGCATAGCTCATTTCTTGACATGCCATGTGGCCCTATAGGGGGGCCTTCAGTGGTGGGTTAGCCTTAATGAAAGGCTTATTTGGCTGCCTTGTTGGTGCATTCTTGGCAATGGTCTTCCCTTTCTTGGTGGAATCCTCAAAACTCAAAGCTTTTTTGAATGGCATTCTCTAAAGTTGTTGGCTCCAAAGCCCTCACTAGGCCGCAAAAAGAATCTGATAAGCCTTTGATGAAGAAGAATGTGAGCCTCTTATCTAATACATTGGACACCATCACTACAAGCCTTTGAAATTCTAACACATATTCATCCATGGTGCCTGTTTGCTTCAATCTTGTGAGTTCCTAAAAATACACTTTTAGGTCCTTCCTATCAAACCTCTCCATCAATTTTTGTGTGAAATTTGCATATGACAATGCTTGATCAAATCCTTGAGTCATAATGCCATGGTGCCACCATTCATGTGCGAGATCTTTCAAGTGTAGTATGGAAAATTTGATAGCTTCTTCTTCAGTCATGGGCCTGAGAGAAAAATATGTATCTAGTCTTTGGATCCATGATTGTGCAGACATTTTCCTCGAGCCATTGAATGTAGGGAGTGAAAGCTTGTTGATCTTATGTTGAAGATCTTTATTTCCATAGTGTTGTCTCTCATCGCTTCATCTAGCATTGTAGAACTGATCGAAAGAGATTGCAGCTTGAGCATCAACATCCAAATCCAAGTACTCACACACAATACTACCATAGTTGTGTTGATCTTCCCCTTCTTGTCGACCTTCTATCCTAGGCAAAAACTTTGGCTAAGTGTGCCTATGAGTGTCACCATTTGAAGTTCTGCTATGTTCTCCTCCTCCTAAACATTTTGGATGGCCTTCCTCAACATTGTTGGATCATGATTTAATGTTGTTAATTGCTGCGGTAAGTGACTGTATTGCTTGTAGCAAGGTTTGGTTTGTATGGTCCTGTTGCTTCATGAAGGTGTCCAGCTTATCATTCTGATTTTGATCCCCCATTCTTCCCTTGCCACTGCCTTCTATTCCTTGAGTAACTGCTTCTAACTTCCTCTTCTCTTGCTCAATGGCTCGAATGTCCCTCTGACTTGATGGCATAAGAATTTTCCCACAAGCTGGTAGGACTTATGGCTATGATACCACTATAAAAACTCCAACCCAAATTTGCATAAATTTTGAAAGAAGAAAACTCCAACCCACAATTAAATTAACAAACCACTGCAAAATTAAATGTGACGACACACAAATCCAAAACTAGTGATTAACAAGTATAATTTATTCTCAATTGTAAGTGCTTAGAAATCTATAGAAACTCTAATTTAGATCTAAATAAATAGTTTGTTGCACAATTCCAAATTGATCATAGACAAAATATAATTTATTTTCAAATATGTTTGTTTAGGAAAACACATCTACCAATAATAAATTGTTTGTGGTGTTCTAGATTTATGTCAAAAATAAATATATATCAACAGCGATCCAAGACCTCCAATTTATATTTGCATTTGTTCATACTCACGAACTAGGCTTGACGGAGGTGCTCAACCAGAATGTGTTTGCTAGAGGGAGGTACTCGATAAATTAGATGGCAAATGTGTTCCACCAAGGTGGTGTCGCAAGATTGATTTGGTGATGGCACCTTGACTCACAGTCCGCTATCGTTGATCTTAGAATGATTGACGGTGATGAGGATGGCCTCGGCCAAAGGGATAATCATTCCCTAATGAGCCCACAGAGACTTTTAGGGGAATTCGCCACTAAGAGAAGATACGCTTTGGCCTACAAATGGAATGATGGAGTGCAATGACTCGAAGCTAGGATAGAACTAAACATGGAGATACGGGCACCCTGAGTGTTTGGCTGAGCAGCTACACTCTCACACCAAGCAGAGAAAAAAAACTCCCAAATCCATGATGAAGAAAATGAGGCAACCAATCCAACTAAATACAAACTTGACATGTCGATTTGAAGATGTCGGCTAGAGAAGACGAGAAAAAAAAATATAAATTCTAATTCTAATGTTGGCGCTACTCAAGTGAGTCAGCTCAGCTTACTAATTATTTATTTTATTTATTCAGTGTTAAAAAAAACACTATTTCAAATTTTTTCCCTCCAAAAGTCAATTTGGCAGTTCAAGAACATTACAATATTTTGAGAATAACCTAAAATTTATAGTGAAGATTCAACCTAAAACTCACATCCAAATTTTAAAGTTTGGAATTAACCAAGGAACTTTGTTAAAGAGCTTAAGACATACTATAAAGGAGATGTATGCTATTTGTCTCATGTCTATGTGTGCATTTTTGTATAGATTTTTTGTTTAAATTTTATATTTTTAAAATTTATTGTCATCCATGATGATTTCAACTTTGTAGTTTATCTATCTTAAACATTACAATGATTCCTATTAGTGATCCAAATCTGCACCCCTAATGCCAAGCTATGAAATAACTTAGCAGGTTTGGATGTAACATGGGACTGCTTTTAGGTTGTGGGTGTCCTATTTGAAAGCAGACCTCTAGATTATGGGTTGGCTCCCCTTTTGATGCCACCTAACTACTGATTTTTGAGGAAAAGGGTAAGAGATGCATAAAACATGAGCATTAACTGAAACTACCTAAGGTGATACACCAAAAATCAACTAAGACCTGGTAACAGCCTATCACATTCAAAACAATATCATAAAACTTTGTTTACACAACTCATTTTCACATGCAGTTCACATAAGTAATTTATAAGGAGGTTCCTAAATAGGACTTGTAGAAGGAAAACAAAAGTCTCACAACTAACAACACTGTTAACTAACATAGCTTATAACCTATAACAATGCATTTTCTGCTAAATAGATGCTTCAACATGAGACAAGTTTGCAAGGAAAGATAAATTTCACAAAACAAACTGATCAATCACTAACAACATGCTATAAAACATGAAATGAGAAGGCAAAATGCTCTATTTTATTGATTCAAAGTACTCACTGTATAACAAGTCCATATGAGTTACAATACTGCTCCATGCTAAAAAATAACTCCAAAAACCAAAGCTATCACTCTGCTGGAAAGAAAGAACTGCCTCAAAATGCAAAAAATGAAGTTACTTAAGCAAAACCCATCAAATCCCCTCACACATGTCCATCTAGAAGGTTTTAGTCGGATGCAACAATGAGGCCAAAAAGAACCTTCTAAAATCACTCCAAAAAGTCCTCCAAATGGTCCAAGAACAAGCCAAGACTATAGTCATGCCAAAAGTGTGACAAAACAACCTCCAAAATAGCACATTTCTCTCCAAAACAATCAAAGGCGCAACTCACACACCTCATGTCTGCAAGTCATAATTTTGTCTCCCATAGCCTTGACCCATGCTATATGTGTGTTTTGAAAACACAAGACTTAAATATGCATTCAAAATAATAACTTGATAAGTGATTCATAATACACCACTTAATCAAGCTATTTTACATTTTAAAGCGGAATGCAAGAGGGCCCCACCACCTCTTTGAATTACATTACATTTGCATCAAAAATGACAAAATAAAAGTGATTTGCAAATCACTTAAATGATATTTTTACACTTTGAAATAAAATGCAAAATATAATGCTATATCTAAATGCTTCCAAAAGAATTAATCAAATTCAAAACCTCCCAAGGAGCTTGGTCATTTCCATTTACCTCCACTCTTGCACTTGAAGGCCACACACTTGGTCAACATTCTTTGATTTTCAAAGGCAAAACAAAGGCCCAATGATTTGGCCTATATGGGCATCAGGGACTCCACACATCTTGGAAGGCATACTCTCATAGTTTTGAAGGCATCAAGGCATTACATGTTAAAGGCATATGATTAGGACTTAGCACATTTTGAAACAAGGCATAAGGTTTTCAAAAGCATAAGGCAAAAAATTGCCTAAGTCTTAAAACCTACCATTGACCACCATAACACATTTTAATGTGTTTCATTTTTTTAAATGAATGGGAAAAAATCCAATCGGCTTTCCCAAGGGTTCAAACCCTAAACACAAAAAGATGGGGAAAATGTGAAAAAACATTCATTTTGCATCGAGCTTCTGGAACAAGTTACAACCGCCATGGGGTTTCATTGAAGCACAGAAAATGGTAATTTTTTTTTTGGCCGATTCTTGACTGGATATTGATGAAATCTTGTGGTTTTCTTCATTTGAATACTGAGGTAATTGATTTTTTGAATCAAAAATATGTATTTTCATCTTTTGAAGGCCATTTTGAGGGAAAAAAGTCGCACCCTGTAGCATTTTTCTGACCACTTTGTTTCACTTTTTTTTTCTATGGTTACTCATACTTCTCATAGCCGCCATTGTTGAAGCTATGAAGCTCAAATAAAGGGCCTTTTCATGTGACAAAACTTTTAAAAATGAAGAAGAAATGAAATAAAGCTCGGGTAAGCTTTTGTCAACCCACTCCATTTGATTTTTTAGCAAAAAAATAGTTCGTTTCGAGCCTCCAATTAAGAATGAAGCATAAAAATGCTTATTTTATTCTATATTTGTATTTAAATGAAGAAAACCCCAACATTTTTTGTTGTTTATGTGAGAAAATTTGCTCATTCAGGCCGCAACCAAGAGAATAGAGTAGGGTTTTTTCAATGACTTTTGATTTGTTTTAAAAAAAACTCATGATAGTCTTTCAAAATGGCACTGTATTTGCAAAAAAAAATGTAAAACCCTAGATGGGTTTCTTCATTTTGTAGAAAGCTTGCAATTTCTAGCCACAGCCATGAACATATGAACTGGCTTTTTCTTGGTACTTTTGTAGAAAGCTCTTCACTTAGACTCTCTTTCAATTCCTCCTTGTATCTATAGATTTTTTGAAACCTAGATGGGTTTTCTGTTTTGGAGAATAAAAACCCAGATTTGGGCCACGACTATAGAGAGACACCTGAGTTTTGAATGTTGTTGTTCTTTTCTTGAAGATACTCAATGCATTTCTCCTTTAAGGTCTCTGTATTTGAAACTTATGATAAACCCAGATGGGGTTTTATTGCTTTCTTATATTCTGCATTTTCTGATTAAAACCCCAAGTGGGTTCCTTCACTTCATGAAGAACAAAATTTTCCCAGCCATGGCCTCCAAAAGGAATGAAATGGGTTTTGATTTGTGTGTTCTTTCTAAAAATAGAAAACCCTATACTATTCTCCTTCAATGTCCTTAAATTTATTATTTTGAAATCGACCCAGGTGGGGTCTTTATTTGGGAAGAAAAACCATTCCTTGTACTCTGTATTTGCATTTTAAAGTGGAAACACAAAATGGGTTTTGGATTTGTAAAGAAAATATGGTTTTAATGTGTTTTAAACAAAACCCCATAAAAATAAATGATTTGTGTTTTCCCAGAGTTGTAATTTCATTGCACTTACCCAAGGACTTATTGGGTTTACTTGTTTCTCTCAATATATTCATGGCTTGCTAGTTGTAGTTGATCTTTTCTTGAAGATAATGACTGGCCTACATTGGTGTAGATTGACATAACAATACTTCCTCATTGTTATGTCATATTTACTGCTATACATTGAAACATCACTGTCTTCCTTGTGCATACCCTGTAACATTGTAGCATTGCATGAAATGACTATCCTCATAATTTGATGAAACCACCTGAAACAAAAATATCAAAACCGTTGTATATTGTTGGTTGCCATGTGGTTTGTGCAAGCTTCCTATAATTGCTGCACTATCCTTCTATCTTTGCTTAGCCTCAATGTTTGCTAACTCCTTTATAGGATTGATCACATGATACATTTTATGTCCATCAAACACTTTCACTGTATTCTTCTAAGCTCATCGCCATTTTTGAGCTCTTAGAAACATTGCTTTGAACATCCCAATTGATCACCTTTTAACACTCCCTTAAAGATCATTGTTCTTACAAGGTCTGCCACTTTGTTTTTGTCATTTTTATCCT
>VDFB02265331.1:0-24600 GCA_007258455.2 Sequoia sempervirens
TAATATTACTATGGTGACAAGGGGTGCGCAACACAATCATCAGTCTTCTCTGAAGCATACCTTCCATTCAATTTGTTTCTGAATGAATAAGTCATCTTGGATTATGGAATACTTTTAGGATGGGGAATGATTTGGATGCTACACTTTATTGGGTGTAATATACTTTTGACATATTTTATGTTAACTAGCTTTGGACTTAGGAAACTATCTCTACTGGGATTAGTTGATTTAAGAATTGTCAATTCGCTAATGGTATGATTCAAGAATATGATCAACTAACCTTGGTTACATCGTGTTCCTCTTCATTGTTTTTTGCTTCTTTTGTAATCATCGTTAAGTCTATCTCATATCTAGTTCTCTCACTTTCCTGTAATATCTATGTCCATACTTTTGGTGACATCTTCTATTTCTTTTACAGTACCTCCCAGACACACTTATTGGGTTGTCATCTACTTTCTCTTCTTTATGCAAGGAATCTTCATCAATTGTTTGGGCGCCTATTACTTTTTCTATGTTCTTTTCCATTGCAGAGTCCTCTATTTCATTAGCTATAATTGCTATATCATCGCTCTCAGTAACATAATCATCAAATTCATTTGAAATCTCTATTATATCCATCTTTTCAAAAAATTCAATTTCACCTAAATAGTTCATGTCACTTGTATTATTCTCACTTCAGCTAGGACTAATATATTCATTTTAGTCATGTTGATCCACTAATAAAATTTATTACACATAGATAAGTATATGTGGTTTCATGAGGAAATCTTGAGATAATTTTTTATAGAGATGCTTTCAAATATCAATTGGAAGAAACAAAATCTAATGCAAATCCTTTCTATTACACCTTGATGGATGCTGAAGTGTGTAGCAAGGAAAATGTGCAGCACCTCCTTCAGCTTTCCCTCTCCACACAATACAGTGAGATAGAGATGAGTAATAGACTACAATGGTAATTTATGTTTGTGATTGGGGCATGAATGATGTGCAGTGTTGCTCAGACCAGGTTGATAAATCCCTTATGTCAAACAGTCCATGTGCCTTGTTTGTACTTGTGACTGCAACATCTAAAAATATTCCTCCAATTATGCTTAGATGGTTGTCCATACCTTGTTTCAAAGCTGCTATTTTGCTACAGGAATGCAGGAAGCTCACAGTGGTTATGGAATTCAGTTTTACACCTGCCAATTACATTTTCTTGAAAGTTTTTAAACCCTTATAAACAAATCCATGTTGTACACTTCAAAATGGTGTTTGAAAGTTTCTACCACTCATTGAACAAATCCACCTTGTGTGCAACCTGCAACAATGGTGTCCATGAGGCTATGGGTAGAGGAGGGTACAGGAAGTTGCAGGAAGTGGAACTTCCCTTGCACTTTGCTACAACTGTGGTAAATTATCCTCCAATAAAATAATTCATCAAAAATTTCCTCCAAATTATCATTAATCTCATGATATAACTTAATAGATTCCTTAATAATACTTGAACTTTGTGTTAGGAGATATTCTTTTCATGCCCTAGTTGCTTGAATGACTCCTCCCATTTCACCTACAACTTATAATTTTTTTGTCCAAGGTAGCAAAAGAGTTGGTGCAAGTGAAGATGAATCATTTGGGACAAGGAGGTATTGAATGTAAGTAGTCAACTATCCCACTCGAGTTTTCAATTGCTCTTTGGTTTATTCATCTTTGCTCATCCTACTCAAAATGGTGGTTATAACTATTTGCATATTTTCTTAAATTCCATTCCTCTTATTTTCCACCTAAGATTAACTTTTGTAATTTAATAATATATTGCTTACATAACTCTCTATTCTTTATCTGATATTCTTGATACTTGGACATCCATAAAAATGGAAGAGAGGAATCTTACCTTTTTAGAGTGGGGAGGTGCTTTAAATAATGCCACAACAACTAAAAATCCATTAGAAATAGGAACCTCCTCTCTCTTTTTCCTTTTCAAAATGTTATCTAATCATATTCACATCTCCATCTCTAATGGATTGAGATATCAAGATAATTCTCACTATATTTTGAAGTGGAGGTCGTGGAAGAGAAGTGTGTTGAAGTGGAGACCGATAAAATGGTATAGACTCATGAAAAGAAGGGTACAAGCTTTCCTCGAATCAGTAGAGGAAAATTCAAATGGGAATATTAGAATGAGGCCAAGGTTGAGGAACATGAAGATTTAAATCTCTACATCAATTCTACACCACCTAATCCTTTGTCAGTGGCCGAATCAACTGCTACCACGTTGTCGTTTCTTAATGCTACTTCTTCATCTCAGACAACACCTACTCAAGGAGGACCCTTGACTATGGACCATGTGAGCTCACATTACCAAAGTTATATTTGATATCGTTGCACAGAGTAACTGAAGGGAGTAAAAGTCAAGAAAAGTGCCTTGAAAGGGATTGAAGAAATCAGTACCTTGGATAGCATAGACCAGGGAAAAAATACGATAGAGGATTTGGTGACTTCAAGAGGAGAATAGAAGGAACAAATAAAATATGCACCTAACAAAATACTTAGATCATGGTGATGGATGTATCCACAATCCAAAATTCTATTCTATCCACCCCTTCAGTTATAGACAAGTGTCACAACCCCGAATCCATTTGGTTCACTATAAGGATTTAAAATTACACCACAGATAGGAATTGCACTACCATCCACTAGCCCTAGTTTGACATTTTAGGCCTAGTTTGACATCTTCCAAACTACCTTTAGTCTATGGTTAAAAGATATTGATAAATCTTCTGTCAATCATGGATCATGATGTTGTAGTGAAATTAAGGTATGATAAGATGATGACATGCTTGAGGAGAATCTCATCTAAAAGGGCTCGCTGTTGGAATCACTTGATAGAGAGTGAACCACTTTTTTTCCTGCACCTACTGGAATCTTATTCCAGAGTCTTTGACAAAACATTCAACCTTAAACTATCTTCCCTAAACTGCCAAATAGATCCCATGCCACAAATTGAACATTGATTATAGGAATCTCACACAAAATTTAAATACACAGATTTCCTACTTCTCATGCCTTTATTATGAAATCTAATCTAGATTTTTTTTATTCTTGGATTTTAAAGTGAAAAAAAATTAGTTGTATTTCTTGCTACTTGTATTCTATTAAAAAATAATACAAAGAATAAAAACATAATTTCATTTTAGTATTTCATTTGTATTTGCAAATAGATTGAATTTTATTTCCCATTTTGTTACATTAATGTAGTAGTCAATACTTTCTTTAGATCAATGGTTTAATTTTAAAAGCATTCTACATAGCAAACATACTTCCACATACACACACTTATGCAAAGCTGGACATGTTCCTTGCTTTGGTATAACCTAGTGTACCGCAAGCCCAAATAGACATAAACACAAGACGAAGGGGCTAGTATTGCTTCTACCCTCATTCCATTACTTATAATCAACCAACTCAACATTGTCAATGATTGACTTGAGAGCAAAGATTCAATAGATCCCTAAAAATTTCATTGAGTGAAGACATAATTGACAACCACTCTAACTTCCTCTTGACCCACAACAAAAACCTTAGACATAGATTCCTAGTTTGATCCAGGAAGACCTAAAAAATTCTTATGTGCTAGTTTTTTTATCCTACAAGAACCAATCTATGATTTTGTCCTTATACTAGATAATGGGCATGACCCTATCCGTAGTTGTTTAAATTTTGATTCACGCTTTTCAACGATGATGATTTTTTGGATTTAATTGTTATCCATTGACCTATGATATCAAATTTTTTAAATTGCCTATTTAAGGTTGTGTACCTAAGACAACATTCTAAGACTCTTTCACATAAGATAAGAAAGATTCAAACATGATTTAGAAATTACAAAGTACAAAAAGAACATGAATGTTTCTCCTCACATTGCAATTAGACATTGACAATAATTAGATCGATTTTCATTGTCAACTTTACAATTGAAATTCACCACAAAGACATCTATTATATACTATCATACATTTGCTTGCATCCAACATTAACAAAATTTAGGATTGATCAATTTCTAAAGCTTACATCAGCATTCTTATTGTTAACTCAATTGAAACAATTTTTATTATAGAAGTTTCACTCTTCAACACTCATAGAAAAATTCAAAAAATACTATTTAACACCATATTATTTTCCTTAAACAAATATATACAATGTAAACATTTTCTACAAACACCAAAGATCCATTTTTGCACTGGACAAAACTACAGCCTTTCAAAACTAAAGAAAAAGTAGTAGTTTTCTCACGTCCATTCACCAGAGCATAAAGATTCCACTCGAAGTTGTCTTTTCCTGCAAGGAGTAATCATGCATGGCGGATTTACTGTCATTAGTAGAATTTCATAAAATCCCCACATCTCTTTCACCACGATCTTGAGAACTTATATTGGACGAAGTGCGGTATGCATGGGAAGACTTTATTTCCCAGCGATTGGTAAAAGTGGTCTATCTGTAGGATTGATGCCTCGATTGCTGAGAACAAAAAGCTAAGCACTAGGGACATGGCTTTTTGTTGGATGTTCATTTGGCATTGGTTGAAAAATTGTTTATCATTTTCAGTCATATTTATGGGGTCAGATGGATCATTTTTCTATAGTATTGGAAATGAAGATTGAAGAAATCGTAGGGAAGTGGTTGTTTCTATATTGTACAATTATAAAAGTTGAAAGGATATTAGGTGATGTTTAAATAGAGTGAATATTGTTAGTTTGATATTATTTTTTATGTATGTCATTCCTTACCTAAAAATTATGTGACATATAATGAGTTTCATTGCTACTTTTGTAGGGTTAATGTTTTGATTGCTGAGAACAAAAAGCTCAGTACTAGGTACATGGCTTCTCGTTTGTTGGATGCCCATTTGACATTTGATGTTCCTAGTGTTCTTCATAGTAAAATTTCCAATGTTTTCACCTCAAATGAAAAACCATGATGCCAAAACATAGCAATAAATTTTTTTCTTCCCATAATGTAAGTTACATGCATAATTGAAATAACATTAATTTCAAATTGTCATTGCATTCCAATATAATTTTAAAAATCTTCTCAAAACATAGATATCATATTGAATGAACTCAAGTATATCATTCATGATTACATCATCCCATAAAAATGGTTACAAGATACATACATAGCTCCTCTGAGCTTCAGAGCACAAGATATAGATGGTCCAAGATCCGCCTTTCAAAACCTTAGTTTTTTCGCCTACTGAGGAGAAGAAGCATCACTCAAGCACTTTTTTGCCAACCACAAACTCATATGCGGTCCCCCACACATCTATCATAGATAGATGGCCCTACCCTTCGACGAAGAGATTGGTTGAGTAACGCTATATGACAAACCACACTGAGCTTAGTGTTGTGCCCTACATGACTAGAACTTGTATTCCCTACAATTTGCAACTAGCATGCACTACATGGACACATTGAACTGATAGTGGAGCCAAAGGCAATCACACTACTTTGGCCAAAGTGTTCTCACTCAGTACTTCGAGTGAAGGTCATTTTTCACTTACACCTCTTAAGCTCGTTTTGACTTAAGACCACTATATTCTATGCATAGGTAACCCCTCCCATGGATAATCTCTTACCCTAGGATTAACCTACTCCCTTTTTCTCAATTCACTATGGTATCTCTACTAATAAGCCTAAGTACAAGTTACCCCTTCCTTGGATATTCCTATCCCCAGGTTTAACCTCCAAGCTTATCTTTGCATAAACAGGTTATCTACTTCAAAATACAAACTAGTCCCAAGTGTAACTTTATATCCTAGAGTATAGCTACATAAGCCTCATCTAATCATAGATTAAATACTCATAAATAACTGATTCCATTCAATAACACATCACACTAATAAGTATTCTCATTAGGAGTACGATTACATCAATGAATGACCTCAATTGAAGAATAACCATATCAATAGATGATTCTGTTTGAGAGTACAATCTCCTTATTGAAAAGGTTTAAACTATGAGTCTACTCTTGTCAATACGATAACTTCGTATTTAAGAGTGCAATGCCACTAATGAGTAGAAATTCTAACTCGATTTCAATATACCTCACAACCCAAGAGCAACCCACTAGCTATCTATTATAATCAAATAACTTAGCTATGAGTAACCCTTAAGCTACCCATGTTTAATCATATCTAGTATATTAATACTTATGAAAAACATAATCCTCCTATCATGGAGTACATATAAGCATTGCAAAAATAGTATAACGGATTTTAATTCCTTCTCAAAGCAATACTATGTTCCCCCTAATTGCAAGCATTCACAATGGACTAATTAAAGCATTCATGAAACAATCTTTCAAAAGCTAAGACAAATAAAGGAGAATTATCCTCATGCCTATTTTCACTTATCCTACCGATTTACTGCAATTCAACTTTCCCAAATAACTGGCTTAACCTTGATCTCACAAATAGTGCCTCAATAAACATCTATCTCTCAAGTTGATAATATACTTCACTCAATATGTTGTATTCTCACAAATACTCAAACTCTCTCTCTTAGAATATAACAAAATAATGCAGATAAGAAATGTAGAGAAAAAGTGTGTAAAATGTTGAGCACCATCTGTCCCAAATGAGAGTTCAACTCCACTATTTATACAACAGGAAAGAGACTTCTCATCCTACAGAAAAGGCATGAGTATTGACAAAAAACTCCATGCATAATAAGTCACTCAACTTAGCTAAAATGTGGCACAAAAATAAGAACATACTTAGCTAAATAAAGCTACAAGTTGACCTCACTAGTTGACAACAGAATGAGACCATTTCAAATCAGCACATGATGAAAAAGGTGTAATTCGAATGGCCTTCACAATGAACATCTACAACAAATAGGATTCATAAGGTGGGGCCAAAGCAATCATAAACCTCCTACCAAGTTGGCATGGTTTTACACTCGTTGAATCAATCAATATCAAATGTGCAACACTTAGCTCATGTTGACTTAGTCTAGCATGAGTTGATACATCTCATTAATTAGTTTGACCAATTCATCGGCCTGATGTTCATAACCTTGCATGCTTTTATTCATTGTTGATATTTACCCAATGACAAGGCATTTAACAATTAACTAAGTCAAGGATATTTCCACACAAGGTGTCGAACAAGTCTCATTCCTCGTATCAACTTAATGGTTGCACTATAATTGGCATATAGTCCACAATTTCCACATTGCTAATATACATGGCTTTCATTACCCGCTCATTCTCCTTTGCATTGGCTTGTATTTTATTGTGTGTTGGCCAAAGGTTGTGCCTTGCATTTCACACGTCATACCTTCAAACTCTATACTTTGTTCTTACCTTTACTCATGCACCTATGTTAATGTAAAGGTCTTTCAAAATGTTTTACATATATCATATATGTATCGATCCATGAACAAAGATATAAGTCAGCTTATATTCATATACAAATCAGCCTCAAAGTATATAAAATAATCGATCTCCAAGCATCATAAGAATATATTTATAAATGTACATATACATATATACATGTATCACATATATTTATATGTATATTTATACTAATATACACACACACACACACACACACCATGTCCATCAAGTAAGAATACATTCGTTAATTAAATGAACAAGATGTCATTCACACAATAATAATATGTTAAATACATACATACATACATACATACATACATACATACATACATACATACATATACTTATATACATATATATATATATATGTATATACGTATATACATATATATATATATACACACATGTATGTATATATATATATATATATACACACACACACTCCTCTATATAAACATTATTGCTTATGTGTGTATATATATATATATCCAAACATATACATATTGTTATTGTTCATGATTACGTCTAAGCGATATATATATAAATATATATATATATATATATCATTACTTCATATATACACAAGATAATAATATTGTACATAATATCGACTGTATATATATATATATATATATATATATATATATATATATATATATATATATATATATATATATATGTAAATATATACATATTCGTCTATGCTCATGTATACATAAGTAAACATGTATTTATGTATTTATCTTATATATATGTACATTCGATTGTACAATTAAGCACATACATATTTACTATCTTATTGATAGGAGATATACGTGTGATGAATATATACAATACATTCATTCCACATGTGCTCACCTTATTGATATAAGCATAGCAATATAGGGAAGAACTCACAAGTTCAAACATATAAATACCACTCAAGCATGCATTCAATAGTAATCAAGACCCTTACTAATGCAGACACATCAACCTAAGGATGACTTACCTATTCCTAACAAATTAACTTGACTCAATCATTTTATTGTGAGTGTGTGTAAGCTTAGATAGGTTATGTTACTCGTTACCTGGCCAAGATCTTCTCATGAGTGATACTTCCCCTCCACTTGGAGGATTGAACATATACCTGCATCCACTAACATATGCCCAAGGTAGTTAGCTATTCAAAAAAATATGCATTACACATTATACATCTCATAGTTAGAATATTAATTCAATAACCATCCATTTCGTATATATGCATTTCTTCACATATCATTTAAATGAGATAACATTTATTCATAATTCTTTTGATAACAAATTGCAAGCACAATTTATTCATCTTTGGAATTTACATTGCATTCACATTTTACCCTACATATTATTAATAGTAAATAGTAATTACACACTTGGGGTGTAACATTGAATAATAGTTTATCATTTTTAGTCATATTTATGGACTCACAGGGATGAAGCTCGATGGTAATCTTGCAAAAAGAGAAAGAAATTGTCAATTTTAGGAAGGAAGTCAAAGACACAAACGCTTCAAAGTTCTTTGTTTTAAGGTATGACATTGCTAAAGAGTGGATTCAAGTATTAACAAAGGAAAATGAAGATATTAGAATCAAGGTCCTAGTAATTAGAATTAGATTTTTATAAAATAAAATAAAAAATCATGTAGGGGTTTGGATTGTAGATTGATGATAGGTATTGGGTATATGTTAGTTAGAGGTTGATGGTTTGAATATTATGGTCTTGAGATCTCTAAAATTATGTAAGGGCTTGGTCTGTAGATTGATGGTAAGAATTGGGTACTTGTCAGTTAGAGGTTGATGGTTTGAATCTCATGGTCTCAAGATCTCCCTTATTCTAATTGGATTTTATGTTGGTTGGTAACCAAAATTAGAAATCTAGTAGGTTGTTAAACTATTCGATGGGGCAATGATGGTACAAGTCCCAGAGTTGAACTTCCAACTTAAGTGGATATAATGAAGGATTATAATCCATTTCTTTGTGTAACAAAAAAATAAAAAATTTATATATGCAAGTGATGCAAATGAATACATAAAAAAATATATTATATCTTGATTGATTTTATTGTACCAAAAATAAGTTATAAAATTATTTATTTTCAATCACGTTTGTAATTATCAAATAATCATTAATAATTTAAAACTACTAAAACTACAAAATATTAACCACAAAATATTAATGTGTAGCAGCCTATCATGGCCTTTTACTCACTAAAGCAGCCGGGGTGATTGGGATTTGGTTAGAAAAGGACTCCCTCAATATCATAAATTGTCTCCTTAAGCTAAGTTCTCCGTCTTGGTCCATTTCTCATTTAATTGATGATGCCATTTCCATTATTGATTCTTTTGTTGAGGTTAAAATTACTCATGTTTTTCGGGAGGCTAACACTCTTGTTGATTTGTTCACCAATTTGGGAGTAATGACTCATAATTATTGGTACTCTTATGAGGCCATTTCGTTTAATCTTCAGAGTATTTCTAATAATGACCAAATGTCATGTCATGGTTGTGGATACATGGGGAGATAAGTTATTTTATTTCCTATTCCTTTGGTTTTTGAAATTTGAGTTCAAAGCTTTCTCGTTTAATCATTGCATATCTTCTGATTACAAGATCATGAGTTGGGATGTAATGGTCGGTTGTACTCGGGGTGTCAGGCTTACACAGATTGTGGGGTTTATTTGGTTTTGCTTATGGATTGTTCGCTTAACCCCTTCTATGCAGAGGAACAAGACAAAGTTTGTGAGTAGGATGTTTTAGGTTGCTATGGGAGGGGATTGCTACAGAGTTGAGCTGCATTCATGCGTAGAATTCAGTGGGAATGGGATCGTTTGGGAATATCTGGAGAAGGGTGGTGTTTGCACCTATATTCTTAGTCTTCATGGTTTTGATTCTGAGGTGATGAAGTCATTTGTGAATGGTTGGAATAATAGATTTTTGTGCTACCAAGGTGTGGAGGTCAATATCACCGAGGAATTTATTGCTAAGATTACTAGTTTATCTACTAAGGGAAAGAAGTTTTATAGGGATTGGGCTACATCTAAGACTTCTATAGCTAATTTTTTCAAAGGAAAAGAGCAACAAAGGCTTAGGTTCATTGGTACTGGAGGGTATGATTGAAAATCAATCAAACCACTTTGGAGAGATGTGGCCCTTGCGATTATGAAATTATTCACGCTGGAGGGAAGGTACTTTATGATGGCAATCATTTTATGCTGCTTAAGCATTTCCATCACAACAATCTAGTTTTGTTTCCCTATTGCTTGCTTGTTTCTATGGAAACTAGTATTGATGCTCATAGAAAAAACCCCAGTAAGGAAATTCTTCATGAAGGCCTTATGAATCTTATAATTGAATGCATTAAATTAAAATTGCTACCTAAGATTCCTAATATGTCTTCTACTGGTAAAAAGAAGGGCATAAAGTATGGTTATGATATTGGTGGGTCGACAGAGGAGTGGGATGGTGACTATGAGGAGGAAGATTGTGAAGATGAGGAATCATTGGAGGCTGCAGGGAATTCAGATGAAGATTTGGAGGCCTCTATGTCCTAGTCGAAGGGCTATGAGACAAATATTGAAATGAAGGAGGTTGTTGCTTCTTCTAGTAAAAAGAATGTGAAGGGGAAGAAAGGGGGTGTAAGAAGGAGAAGTGTGCTCTTAATTCGGGGGAAGTTGGGATGAAAGGAATGTAGGAGACTCCTCTTCCTTTTGTCAAGGGGTTTTAGGGGAATGTGCAAGAGGGAAATGAGTAGGCTATGTGATTTTGTTCAAGAGGGAAATGAGAAGACTATGGCAGACATTGTTCAGAAGGGAAACAAATAGGCTTTCTCAAATAATGTTTTGGATGGTGAGGGCTTTTTGAATTCTAGGATGGCTCTTCCTAGCCATAGTGGTTTGGAGACCCCTGCTTGCAAAAGTGACGAGTAGGTTAAGCAGGTGGAAGACAAGGATGGGTGGCTTGAGTTGTTGGCGAAGTCTGTCGAGTTCTCTGAGAAACATAGGGTAAAAGTTGAGGTTATTGATGTTGATGACTCTCCTATGGAGGAGGATGTGAAGGCTAAGGGTGCGGATTAGAAGGACCTCCATGAGAATGTTGAAGTTCCTATTGCTGAGTAGATCAATTGGGAGGAGACCAATATCGATCTTTTTTGTAGAATGGCGGAAGATGGGGCCAAAAACCTTCTCTCTCTTGTGAAATGGCTCTTTTAAGAGGTTAAGGACCTTAATACTAGGCTTAAGATTGGCGGGATGTTTGTGTTGCTTTGGTGAACTATAATCATAAGGAATCGTCGATGAGAGATAAGGTCAAAACTATGAATATGATCCTTGATAAGTTAGCTATGGATGCTAAAAGACTTGGCAAAAATCATGAGAGGCTGACTTCTTTGGAAAAGGTTGTTCATAGGGTGAATGAGGAGCGAGTTGTGGCTATGGAGGACAAAATGAACAAGATTAGCAATGACTTACAAGCTGTGGTTAGAATAAGCAACCAGTCCCTAAAGTCTAGTGCACAAGGCTTGCCTTTATTCAACGAGAAAGTCATCAATTGGATTGGTAAGAGCTTGGACCTAGGTGAACATGAGGAGGCTATAGCTAAGATTAACCATATGAACCTGGCTGAGAAGGATGTGGATGTTGGCCCATGCATGG
This sequence comes from Sequoia sempervirens, assembly GCA_007258455.2. Classification (NCBI taxonomy): domain Eukaryota; kingdom Viridiplantae; phylum Streptophyta; class Pinopsida; order Cupressales; family Cupressaceae; genus Sequoia; species Sequoia sempervirens. The sequence goes on from VDFB02265331.1 coordinate 12,041, forward strand.
AGAAGAATGTAGATGCTAGCCCTTTCTTGCGTACGAGGAGAAAAACTAAGAAAAGGGAAGCCATTTCGCTCCAAGATCTTGAGGAAGTGGTAGAGATGCACGACAGGGTCATCTCTAGTAATGTGGACTCAACAAAGGTTCTTGATAAGTTGGTGTAGTTGTTGGTAGTTCAATATTCTATGCTAATGTTTTGCTGACATCATATCTAGTGTTTTCTTTTGTCAACATTTTTGACTTTTTTGGGCTGATGGTGCTTATGCGTCTTTTTCTTTATCAGCTTCCTTTCATTGTACAAGGTTTTGGTGCCCCTTCAAAACCTACTTTTCCTTATCAAAAACAAAATATTAATGCACAACTACAAATCAACTAATATGATGTAATATTAATCTCATCATATTTCTTGTTGAGGTAAGGATACTAAAAATTGGATTGACATAAAATCAATAGTCCAAATAACTTCCTATTGAACTGTGATGCTATCAATAGTTCATTGTCATGACTATCAAAATTTTGTTGTCTTGGTTATAAAAATTGTTCCTCCTTCACCTTCATTATCTAAGCTACCAAAACTTCATTATCTTGGTTACCAAAATTGTTCCTCTTTCATTGATTTGACTACTAAAAATTTTCATGTCTTGGTTACTAAAATTGTTTCTCCTTCCTTATTATAGCAACCAAAACTTCACATTTCTTGGTTACCAAAACCATTCCTCCTTCATTGTCCTATCCACCTAAACTTCTCATTGTCTTGGTTGCCAAACCTTTTGATCATATTCACAGTGGGCTACAAAAAAAATAATGATTGTCTTGGTTACCTAAACCTTGGATCACAATTCCTAGCATAACCCCTTGATCCAAATGGAAAATAATTTGAAGATATGGAGCTTCCCAAATAGAATAACATCTTTGAAATTTGAGACAAAAAAATAAAATTGAACCACTCATACCTCCAACTTCATTTATGACCTATTTTACTTTTTATTTATAAAATACAACATTAGTAATATCAAAAATCAAATTCGAATGTTTAATAATATGATTATTAAATTACAAACAAAAATTTAATTATCTAAGAACAAATATTCTTCTTCACCTATAAGATTTTTAAAATAAATATCAAATTCAACCAATAACTCATTCAAACAAAACACTTACCTTTATATCTTCTAATAAAAAAATATTTTAAAAAAGACTTTTTTTTCAAAAATCTTTATTAAATTGATAACATTATATCCTCAAAATAGAAAAAACTTTCATTTATTCTTTAAAATTACGTTTAAATTTTTTTTTATTAAAAATCTTGAAATACAATTTCCTCTTCTTTATCAGTGGGCCCCTCAAATATCCCAATATTATCCAAAGCTCTTTACAAGCATCTCTTTGCAATAAATTTGATTCCACATGCTAGATGCACATTAGATAATTGGGATTCCTTATAAGATTTTTCTTATGTTTGACTCCAAAGACCAAAATGTGGTGTACTATTTCAATCAACGGGAATGTTCAAGATATTGGGTGAAAATAACATGCAAAATCAATAAAAATGGAATTATAAAATTATTCTATTGTAATTTTAATTATATCAATTTTTTTAAAATTGGTGAGTAGATTTGTATTTGTGAAATCAATAATATTTATTGATATATATATAAATAAGATGGCGAGGTTGTTTTATTGAAATTCAAAATTGGAAAAAATCTAACATTTTTTTGCATTAAAGATAGAGTAAAACATTTACATTAATGCCTCAACAAATTGTCACTGTTGTGAGCACTGTTAGCCAATTTAGTTTTCATATATAGTTTTTCCAATTCATAAACAACACAACAAATATAGTTTTAAAATATCATAATCCTCTCAGTATACATTATAGCATAACAAATTTTTTCCTTTCAACTCTATTCACAAAATATGCTTCCCAAAGGATACTTCATTGGTTGGTCTTCATTGGGACGTAAACCTTCATTCACTCGGTTTCTATTCATATGTTTCTCTTTCTTGGCTTATCTTTCTTTTCTTTGTTGTAATCCTTAAGAAGCTTATCCATTCCTTTTATAATTGGTGTGCTTTCCTCTTTATCAAATGCCCAACTGTGACCCCTCGCGCTCTCTTCCCTGTTCACCTTGTCTATGTCTTCCTTCAAAAACTTTAATAACTTGTGCTTTGAGAGCTCCATTGTTGTTGAAACCTACAAGGAGAAATTGTGAAAAATGAGTTTCTTATATAACTCAGTAAGCGTTCTTTTAACACCCTGAATTTTTTCCTCATTCCTCTTGAGCTAGATCTGCCATAAAACTTCATTAGTAAGTAATAACCAAAACTGATTGCATTCCTTATTCATTCTATCAACTTTTCCTAATAAGATTTTAGACCATTTGATGTTATCTTTCCAACCTTGGAGATCAAAACAAAACAAATTCCAAACCTCTTTTGCATATAAGCATTCAAAAAATATATGCTTTATTGTTTTTGGTTTCCTACAAGAGTTGCATAAATTAACATAGTGTGATTAATCTTATAAGGGAGATTTTGAAGCAAAAATAACCATTTGAAGCAAGCTTTCTTTGGTTCAATAAAATTAGACCAATTGTTATTAAAGACTTTTTGCAAAGAATTGTTAGAAAGGGAGAGATTCCAACCATGGTTAAGGGAATCAAAGATAACAATGTTATTAGTTAGGGCCTTATAGATTATTTTTTAGTTAATTTTTTGAATAGGAGTGCCATCACTCCATTTAATACTCTTAAAATTGTCTTTATCATTGTTACAACCTTTTGGCAGAAGAAGAGACCCACATGCACTTCTTATCATGGAGTAAGTTCTCTAGTTAGAGTGGGAAAGATCAAATTCCATGCTCAGGTCTTCCCAAGTTTTAATCTTCCCATTCAAGAGAATGTGATTAAAGCATCTTATCCCCTTGGAAGCCCAACTCTTACTTGAACATCCCTAGATAAGTGCAAGTGGTTTGTTATTATTCTTCAGGTTCCACCAAATAGATATTTCTTCCAAAATTCTATTATTACTATTTATTATGCCATTATCTTTAATATTAACATTTATGCTTTCCTAGGTCTTCCAAACAATTTTGAAAACTGTCGAACTAGCAGGGAGTATTGGGTAGGAACCAAAGAGGAAGTCACTAAAAGGGAGAAAATTCCATGATTTGGCTTGCCTGGGCACAATCAGTTGTATATTGTTTTTGATAAAGGGTAAAACGGGTTTTACAGGGACCCGAAACCACAGAGTTTACAAAAATAAGGAAAGGACACGAAAGTCCAACAGAAAAAACTAGCTGCCAGAAAGGAAAAGGACAAAGCAAACAGTAGCCAACTGTAATAGACCAAAAAGGTCAAGCAAAAAAGGCCAGCAAAGCAGAAAACAAAAAACCGGTCGCAATTAATCCAGAGTCTTGAGGACAGACTCCGTCTCTGCCTCCAAATTCTGCATATCATGGACTCCCTTTTTTAAAATTTGAATCATCTTCGGAGTGGGGGGGGCCTTTCTCTTTAGATTGGCTCTGGTTCTCTTTGATATGCCAGCATCCTTTTCCTAGATTTCATCATTGGTCTCCTCCAAGTCCACCACCAGAGACCCTTGTTGGGCTTTGTCTAACTTCTCGGTCATAGCATTAATTATAATGGTGTTGTGTCTGGCCATTCAGTTGTTTTGCTCTGTGAAAATTTTGATGGTGTTCCTAATATTCTCAACCTCCATTTCAATCTTTTTGTTATTGTCAGTGTGGTACCGAATTTCTTTGCTGAGACCATGATCTCCTCGATCCACATCTTTCTTTTCAATCACTACAATATTGGCTCCGGCTCATCCAATTTACTTTGAAGGGCCCAATTTTTTTATCTTTAACTCATTAATTTAATTGAAAGTCCATTCCAAAAAATTGAAATAGGAATCAACATTAGTTTTGGCTAAATTCAGAACATCCAAAGCAGGATCCCTTCCAATGTTTAAACATGTTTTTTCAGGGTTTGGGGTAACAGGGGAACCATCTCTAGCAGATCTTTCCAACAATGGCTCAGTAGTTGACTCAGTATTATTGGCACCAGAAGCCTCAGATTCAGGGGAATCATTGGAATAGGAAACAAGATTTTTTTCCCAGGGGTTCTTATCAATAGTACTGGTCTTGAAGGAGGGGCTTCCCGACTCAAACTCAGCACGAAAGCTTATCAGAAAAAGGGATAGGGTTTTTTTTGCCATAAAGGAAAACATGTGGGCTAAGGACAGTTCTAGCCAGACTTAGACTGGGAAAATACTCTGAGCAACTGGGCTCAGTGTCATTTTCCTCATAATCAAGAAGGGTTTCCAGATTAGCGGGGACAGGAAAATTTTGAAAATGCTCAACAATCAACCTAATCAGCCTAGTATGCAGGATAGGGAATCTTATAGGGTTTTTTTTATGATCATCCAAGCTTTTCCTAAGAGAATAGAAAATATAATAGGGGAGTGAAACCCTAACCTTGTAGGGGAAGTGATTGAGGAGAGCAAAGTGATAACCATAGACCCTAGTGAAGCGCCTGTCCACCGTAATGTACTCCATGATGACCCGTAGGACCTTTCTCCAAATGGATTTTATGGTGTCAACTTCAAAGTAGCTGTTAGCAATTTTCACAAGATTCAGCCTTTCTTTTTCTCTTTTAGGAAATCTAATAATGACATCGTCTAAAAAAACCTTGTCCCTGAAGAACTTCTTTCCATCAATAGACAAGCCCGTCACTTCAGAAATCAAATTTTCATTAAGCTCCACATTCCTACCAAACAGGGTAAGGTTTCCATTATTCCAGTTTTTCTCAAAAAGGTTCGTAGTTGCCTGGTTGGAACCATGGAGCTTCTCTAGGAAAGGAAGTAACCCGCCGCTTTTAACTTTATTCCAAGCCTTAACGTTTTTGGTGTGCATCTCATAGCTGTCCGGCTTGATTATTTTCCTTTCTCCACCCATCTTTGCCAACACAGTGGGGCAGACACAGACGAAATATTTACTAAAACTGGCCCCGCCAAATCTGAGAACCCACAAAGCGTGTGATGTTTTCTTGTAGACTAAGCCTTCAAGCTCAGTCCCATACAATCTAATTATTATGATGTGAAAGATCCAACTTGTCCTCATTAAAGGGATGACACACCTCTTTTCCATGTGATTTATCATAATTCAATTAAGCACAGACATTAGAACTTACATCACTAACATTAAGCCAGGTGCGCAAATCATTACTCCTGACTCCTTCATTAGCAAAAAAATCTGCAACAGCATTAGCTTCTCTATAAGCATGTGATATTTTTACTTTATCAAACTTAGCCAAGGTCAAGATGGTGTCATCAATCCAAGATTTTATTGTCCACGAGGGGGGAGACTTGCCACGGAGGTAGTCAATTATATTTTTGGAGTCACCTTCCAACCAAAGATTCTTAAAGTTAAGAATTTGAGCTAAATTTATAATGTGATAAGCGCTAGCAGCGTTTTCCAAATGATTGGTTTGGGGAGGCAAGGGAGGAGGTCCTTCGCTCCAAAGTACCAAGGTTCATCAACTTCCAAGGAATTGATTATCCATTTGGTTTCCAGAGCCATACCATGTGCTTTGAGGTCTTTCAACCCTAGGCCCCTCTATCTTTAGCTATACAACACCACCCCCACTTAATTGAGTGCTACTTTTTCCTACCTTTCCCATCTGACCAAAGGAAGCTTCTAATCCTTTTCAGAATCTCATTCACTTGGTAGCTACTAAAGATCCAAACAGAGGAGTAGTAGATACTATAGGATGCCAAAATCTTTTGACATACCTGCATTCTACTAGCTAAAGAGAGGTAGTGAAAAATCTAACAATTTTATGTTATATGACTTTTTATTTGATATTTGAAGGGTATTACAAACGTGTTTGAGAGAATAGTGAGATTGAACTTTAAAGCGAGGTGTAGATTCAACCATACATGATGCAACACATGGTAATAACAGTTTCAATTAAATCCATATTAGATGATTTTTTTAATTGTAATTGTAGATTACAAAAAACAATTATAAAAAATCAATTACACATGGACACTTTATTGTTATTTCAAAATTGAAAAAGCTCAAAGTTTGTCACTCATACGATCTTTACAAAAACCAGCCAAAGATTCACTAACCTTTCTTTAATGAAAAGTTTACAATTTATAGTCTCCTCTTGAATAACTTCCTATAACCATTCAAATAACTTTATAGTAAATTAATTTTTAAGTTCTCAAAATATTTCCCTAGTTATAATGTGCTAATTTGACATTAATATATCAAACTTTATAAACATAAATTTTTATGTCAAATATTTAATCAGTACACCCTACTTTAAATTTGACATGTGAATAGCTGCCATTTTTGTTCAAGCACGTTCTTCTCTATTATCATTGTCAATTTGGATTCTTTCTTCTTTCACTTCTATATTATCGCCTTGTACATATTATTTTAAGCTAACCTAAAATTACTTTAACATATTAAAATTTGGCCCATACAAGTATAGAAAATGAACATCCCTTGATATGATAGTATTTTAAATCTTCCGGGGATTATATTGTGTTGGAAGCAACCCTTCAAAAGTATTGAACAAAATCTTTATTTTGATGTAAATTTGTTCATAATTTCGTTATTCATGTTTTGCTTGATTGAATCTGATAATTTCTTCGTCATAGATTTGACTAGGTTTACGATTCAATGATCATTAAAGAAGGAACAAGGATTTGTCTTGATGAAAGTTTGAAGGTTTGATAGTGTACCATTATCAAGGTCTCTCACATTTAAAAAACAATTCTTTCGTTCTTCAAAATTTTGATTCTCCACTTAGTTGATTTAAACCATTCAAAGGAAAGTCTAAGATTATCTTTTTTTGAGTACAACACCTAACATTAAGATGAAAAATCCCATATTTGTCATTTGTTACAACTATGGTAAATTATCCTCCACTAATATTAATTCATCAAAATTTTCCTCCACTTCATCAAGTGAACCTAGATTATCATTAATTTCATGATAAAGCTTAATAGATTCCTTAATAATACTTGAATCTTGTGTTAGGAGAGATTCTTTTTATGCCCTAGTTGTTTGACTCCTCCCATTTCACCTACAACTTGTAATTTTTTGTCCAAGGTAGCAAAAGAGTTGGTGCAAGTGAAGACGAAGTATTTGGGCTAATGTTGTATTGAATGTAAGTACTCAACTATCCCATTCGAGTTTTCAACTACTCTTTGGTTTATTCATCTTTGTTCATCCTATTCAAAATGATGGCTATAACTATTTACATATTTTTCTTTTTCATCCCTCTCATTTTCCACCAAAGGTTAACTTCTGTAATTTAATAATCTATTGCTTGCATGTCTCCCCTTTTTTATCATAAATGTGAGCGGCTATCTTTGCTATTCTTGATCCTTGAACATCCATAGAAATGAAAGAGAAGAATCACTATTTTTTATCCTTGAACATCCATAAAAATTGAAAAGGAATGAATCTTACTTTTTAGAAATAGGAGGAGCTTTAAATAATACCACAACAACTAAGAAAAACATTAGAGATATGAGCTTTGTTTTCTTCTTCAAAATGTTATCTAACCATATTGACATCTCCATCTCTGGTGGACTTAGTTGTCAAGATAACTCTCACTATGTTTTGAAACATGAAGGTTTAAATATCTACATCAATTCTAAACCACATAATCCTTTGTCAAGGCCGAATCAACTGCTACCATGTTGGCATTTCTTAATGCTACTTCATCTCAGAAAACACTTACTCAAGGACCCTTGACTATGGACCACATGAGCTTATGATACCTAAGTTATATTTGATATCCTTGCAACAAAGTAACTCCCAGATATGAGCAAGGTGAAGGGAAAGTGAAGGGAGTAAAAGTCAAGAAAAGTGCCTTGAAAGGGATTGAAGAAATTAGTACCTTGGATAGCATAGGTTAGGAAGAGAATAAGACAAAGGATTTGGTGAATTCAAAAAAGAAAAGAAGAAAAGGATCAAATAAATTAAGCACCTATACAAAATACTTAGGTTGTGGCAATGGTTGTATCCACAACCCAAAATTCTATTTTATCCACCCCTTTAGCCACAAACAAGTGTCACAACTCCACATCCATTTGGTTCACTACAAGGATCTAAAGTTACATAGATAGGAACTGCACCACCATCCACTAGTCCTAGTTTGACATCTTCCAAACTACCTTTAGTCCTAAAAAGATATTAATAAATCCTCTATCAGTCATGGATCATGATGTTGTAGTGAAATTAAGGAATGATAAGATAATGGCATGCTTGAGAATCTCATCTAAAAGGGTTTGCAGGGATGAAGAGATGATAATCATACCAAAAAAGGAAGAAATTATCAATTTTAGGAAGCAAATCAAAGGCACAAAGACTTTGAATTCATACTCGTTTCAATGTATGAGTTGCTAAAGATCGTATTCAAGTACTAAAAAGGGAAAATGAATATCTTAGGACCTAAATGAAGATCTTAGAATGAATGTCCTAGTAATTAGGATTAAATTTTTATATAAATAAAAATATAAATTATGTAAGGGTTTGGTTAGTAGATTGATTGGCCACTATTGGGTGTTTGTCAATTAGAAGTTGATACTTTAAATTATGTATGGGTTTGGCTCGTAAATTGATTGGTAGTCATTGGGTGTTTGCCACTTAGAATTTGATAGTTCAAATTATGTGGTTTATAGTGGTTGTTGATCAAATAGATTGTGATGCTATTCAATAGACTATGATGCTATTGGATGGAACGATGATGGTACTAAGTGTCAAAGTCAATCGCCTAATCAAAGTGAAGATAATGAAAGATTGTAATTTATTTCCTTGTGCAACAAAAAAATAGAAATTATATATAAAGTGATGTGAATGAATACATAGAAATATACATTATATTTGGGTTGAATTTACAATACTAAAAATGAATTTTTAAAGTTATTTATTTTCAATTTCTCTTATAGCTATCAAATACTCATTAACAATTAAAAACTAACCAAATTACAAAATATTAACCATAAATAATTAAGTTAACAAAACACTAACTATATGATGTAATATTTTTAACGCTCCCACCTTAATTTCATCATATTTCTTCTTGAGGTAGGGATACTGAAAATTGGATTGGAACAAACATAATATTCTAATTCTTGTTGAATCATGGCATTGTCAATAATTCACTATCATGGTGATGTAGGAGCATCTAGGGCCAAGAATGATCCTGCATCATTTTCCTATGTTGTTCAATCAAATTTTGGGCATACATGTTCTATCGGCATGACATTGTTCATCGATAGGACATTTTGTTCAAGTTCAGCGATGCACGGATGGCTCTACTTTGTCATTGGAAGATCGGGTGATCGACAATTTTGAAGGATGGAACCATTTAGTTGTGTGTGCAATATTATCCTAAAAGTGTGATCGGCCGATATTATGGACTTGTGAGGACCCCCCTTTGATGGAATCCAAAGGACTGACTAGTATTGGAGGTTGGACTATTGGGTGATCAGGAAATCGGGTTAAAATTAGGTTCAGATCCCACAATATATTATAGGCTAAAACTCTGACTAAGGCTACTTTCTGATAACACAAAGGATGGGGCCCTTTTTATGAAACAAAGATGAGTCTCCCCAATAGGGTGATGAGTGGTGCTCATCAGCGATACTTCCCTGTTTTGGTGGGAGGTGATTTGGAGTCTCTACGATGGAGCGATGGTCGAGCTCGGTAACATATGCAAAACAATTCTTGCAGCAGTCAATGGAGGTGGAAAGCGACACCTGGAAGAGTGAGATTCATTGGATTTCCACATCGTTGTTGTGGAAATCAATTCCATTGGTTGACTCAATGAGCTATTGATAACAATGAACAATCTGATGTCTAGTCAATTCCAGAGACTTCGACTTGAGAACGGGAATGTGCATGGCTGACCTGATGGAATAAGAGTACTGTGTGTACATAGTGTTAGTTGTAGAGTAATGTAGGGAAGAGAAGGGATCAAGGGTAGTAAAGTAAACACAAAGTGTTTTTCTGAAAAGAATATCAAAATGTATCTTTGTTATTGAATAATAAGAAGATATTGGTTCTCCTGTGCATTCATTTTGATCTTTCTATGTATGTTTGTTTGTGTTGGCTACGAGATCAGATAGTCTGGCAAGACCCTTCGATCTCGATTGCACCAAGTGGTATTAGAGCAGGTTTTTGTTAGGAAGGTGTCAAGCAATTACGAAGTCCTATAGAGAATTTGTTGTGGGTAATAAAGAAGGAGACCTGCAAATGCAGAGGACTTGTGTAAGATGGCACAAAGAGGGAAAGGGGTGCAAAGAGAAATAAACCCTGTCTTGGTGGAAATATTGAGAGGGATTGTGGCCAGATTAGATATTGTCGAGAATGCACAATGAAGAGGTCATCATGTCAATTATATGAGTGACGAAGAAGAAGAAGAAGAGGATAAAGATGAAGGAGAACAACCAAAACTTGATCGATGGGAAGAGTGGTTCATTTGAGCCCTAACCAGAATAAATACCAGACTCCATTTTGACCCTCCTAAGTTCAAAGGGAACCTGAATTCTAATGAGTTGCTAGATTGGATCATTGAGATGGAGAAGTACTTCGAATTTGAAGGTATTGAGGATGACAAGAAGGTGAAATATGCCTACAAAAAGTTGAAGGGGTATGCATCCCTATGGTGGGATCATTTGTAGACCGATAGACAAAGGAGAAGTAAGGAGAAGATAAAATCATGGGACTACATGGTGAATAAAATAAAGGAAAATTTCATGCCTACAGACTATTAGATAAGTCTGTTTAGGAAATTGCAGAACTTGAAACAAAGAGAGTCTAGTGTCAAGGAGTACACTGAAGAGTTCTATCGATTGAGTATTCAAGCAGACCACGATGAGGATGAGGTTGAGCAAGTTGCAAGATACTAAATGTTTTGCGAGTGTCCATTCAAGATGAAATAAGTTTGCTCAAGTTGTAGAGTGTGGAAGAGGCTTATCAATGTGCCTTGAAAGATGAGAAATTAAACAGAAAGCAACAAAGCAATAACAGGGGCAGAGGCAGAAATGCCCGCGGTCGAGGAAAAAATAGTGGTGGAAGATCATATTCTGCTAAGAAGGATGGAGAAGGCACCTCTCAAGACATGAGAGGTAGAGGAGATTTTCGAGGAAAATGAGTCATCTCGAGGAAGAGGTAGTTTTGGAAGAGGAAGACGTAGTTTTGGAAGAGGAAGAGGTAGAGGATTCACTGTTACATGCTACAAATGTGGAGAGGTTGGCCACAAGTCTTTTGAATGCTCACAAGGTGGAGGAAAAGGAAAAGAGGCCAGGGTGCATGTGGCCCAAGCTGAAGATGAAATGGTGGAAACTACAAAGCATGGAGAAGATCTAGAGGATGGAGAATCCTTGATGATAAGGAAGATTTTGTTAAGTCCTGAGAAGGTAGAAGTAGAATCGGCACAGAGAAGGAACTTGTTTAGAACCAAATGCAAGTTGGGTGGTAAGTGTTGTAAAGTGATTGTAGATAGTGGAAACACAAACAACATTGTGTTTGATGAAATGGTGAGAAAGTTGAAGCTGAAAAGGATGAAGCATCCCATCCCATACAAGGTTTCGTGGTTGTAGAAGGATCATCAATTATTGGTAAGAGAACAATGCTTGGTTAATTTTCAGATTGGTAAATACAAGGATGAAATACTTTGTGATGTAATGCCAATGGATGCATGTCATATTTTGCTAGGAAGACCATGGCAGTTTGACCGTCAAGTTGTTCATGATGGTAAGAATAATATATACACCATAAAGATGGATGGTCAGGAGTTTACTTTGAATCCCATGAAGGATAAGGATGAAGACATCAAAAGTACTTCCAAGGTGTGTTTTGTTGCAGGAAAGCAGTTCTTGAAGGATTTGAAGAAGGATGATGTTTGTTATGCAGTGGTAGCATGACCACCTCAAAACTTGACAATAGAAAAGGAAGAGAAGTTGTCGATAGAAGTTCAAGAATTGGTGGATAAGTATGTTGGCATAATGATGGAGTTACTAGACGGACTACCACTAGTGAGGGATATCAGTCACTACATGGATTTGATTCCAGGTGCAAGTTTTCCAAACAAGGCACCATATAGGATGACACTACAAGAGAATGAAGAGGTAAATAGACAAGTCCAGGAGTTGTTGGACAAAGGTTTGGTTAGGGAGAGTCTTAGTCCATGTGTTGTACCAGTTGTATTAGCGCCTAAGAAGGGAGGTGAGTGGAAGATGTTTACAGACTCCCATGCAATCAATAAGATCATCATCAAATATAGATTTATGTTACCAAGAATGGATGATTGGATGGACTGTTTGAATGGAGCAAGGTATTTCACAAAGATTGATCTAAAAAGTGGTTACCATCAAATCGGAATTCGTGAGGGGGATGAGTGGAAAACAACATTCAAGACAAAGGATGGACTATATGAGTGGCTGGTCATGTTGTTTGGATTGAAAAATGTACCTAGTACATTCATGAGACTGATGAATCAAGAGTTGAAGCCCTATCTTGGTAAGTTTGTCATAGT
>VDFB02265332.1:0-83220 GCA_007258455.2 Sequoia sempervirens
CTTCGATGTTTGATTAGATACTAGCCAAAATAGTGGGACTTGCTATTGTCACAGGCATAGTTCGCCTTTAACAATTCAGTAAATAGGAGTATTGGGAAAAGACCATTCAACATGGTGTATGGTTTCAACCCTAGGGGCATAGATGAACTCAAAGATAGTGCAAACCTGGTGAAGACAAGTGTTGTGGTAGAGGATTTTGCAGAATATATCAGAGATTTGCATAAAGAGGTGAATAAAAAGATGAAGAAGAATACTGCTAAGTATAAGGAGTTTTTTGACCGCCATAGAAGAGAGCAAGAATTTTAGATTGGAGAGCTAGTATGGGCTCATTTAAGAAAGGAGAGGTTTCCACAGGGGACCTACAATAAGTTAAAATGGAAAAAGATCAGTCCTTGTTGTGTCCTACAAAAGTTTTTCAGCCAATGCATATGAAGTTGAACTTCTTGAGAATGTAGATATATCTCCTATTTTCAATGTTAGTGGTTTGTACAAGAATTTTGAAGGAAAGACAAGTGTTCAAACACATTTACTTGTGAATATCCTTGATAATACAGATTGGGTGAATTAGTTACCTGTGAAGCAAACTTAAGAAGTACACAAAATCATTGATTCTAGGCTTGCAAAGAAAACACATGGTAAACAGTATTCAGAGTATCTGTTTCGTTGGAAAGGAAAACCAGTTGAGGAAGCATCTTGGTTGAAGACACATGAGCTAGCTCAGTTTGGATTATCTGTTCTAGACTAGCCTAAATGTTTCTGAGTCTTCACTCTTGGAACATTTCTCCAACCACAGATGTTTGATGCAGGTGCAACCAAGGCCAAGAACTATCTTGCATCATTTTCCTATGTTTTTCAATCAAATTTTGGGCATACATGTTCTATCGACATGACATTGTTCATTGGTAGGACATTTTGTTCGGGTTCAGCGATGCATTGATGACTCTACTTTGTCATCAGAATATCGGGTGATCGACAATTTTGAAGGATGGAACCATTTAGTTGTGTATGCAATATTATCCTAAAAGTGTGATTGACCAATATTATGGACTTGTGAGGATCCCCCCTTTGACGAACTCCAAAGGATTGACTAGTATCGGAGGTTGGACTATCGAGTGATTGGAAAATCGGGTTAAAATTAGGTTTAAATCCCACAAGATATTATAGGCTAAAACTTTGACTAAGGCAACTTTTCCATAACACAAAGATATTATAGGCTAAAACTTTGACTAAGGCAACTTTTCCATAACACAAAGGATGGGGCCCTTTTCATGAAACAAAGACGAGTCTCCCTGATAGGGTGATGATTTGGTGTGTGGGGTGCTCATCAACGGGACTTCCCCATTTCGGTGGGAGGTGATCTGGAGTCTCTACGATGGAGCGATGGTTGAGCTTGGTAACGTATGCAAAACGATTCTTGCAACAGTCAATGGTGGTGTAAAGCGACACCTAGCAGAGAGAGATTCATTGGATTTCCACATCGTTGTTGTGGAAATAAATTCCATTGGTTGACTCAATGAGCTACTAATAAGGATGAACAATCTGATGTCTAGTCAATTCTAGAAACTTTAACTTGGGAGCGGGAATGTGCATGGCCAACCTGAAGGAATAAGAGAACTGTGTGTACAGTGTTAGTAGTAGAGTAGTGTAGGGCAGAGATGGGGTCAAGGGTAGTAAAGTAAACGCAGAGTGTTGCTCTGAAGAGAATATCAGAATGTATCTTTGTTCTTGAATAATAAGAAGATATTGGTTCTCTTGTGCATTCATTTTGATCTTTCTGTGTGTGTGTTTGTGTTGGCTGCGAGATCAGATAGTCTGGCAAGACCCTTCGATCTCGACTACACCACATGGATATCAAAACTTCATTGTCTTGGTTATCAAAATTGTTTCTCCTTCACCTTCATTATCCTAGCTACTAAAATTTCATTGTCTAGGTCACCAAAATTGTTTTTCCTTCATTGTTTTGGCTACCAAAGCTTTTCATATCTTGTTTACCAAAATTGTTTCTTCTTTATAGTCCTAGCTACCAAAACTTCTCATATTTTGGTTACCAAAACTATTCCTCTTTCACTATTATATCTAATAAAACTTCTAATTTTCTTGGTTACCAATTTTTTTGATCATAGTCATTGTCTTGACTACAAAAATATGTCATTATATGGTTACCAAAACTTTGGATCACATTATTTTTCTACCTACCAAAACTTCTCATTGTCTTGGTTATCAAAACTTTACATCACAATTACCAACATAATGCTCTTGAACTAAATAGGAAATAATTTGAAGATATGGATCTTCTCAAATAGAATACTATCTTTAAAATTCAAGATGAATTTTTATTTTAACTAATACTACCTCCAACCTCCTTTATAACTGATTTTACTTTTTATTTACAAAATATAAATTAATAATACAAAAAATTAAATCTAAATATTTGATAATGCAAGCATAAAAATGTAATCATTTTTTCATTAATATTTCAACCAAGAATACACCCAAACAAAACACTTATCCTTATATCTCATATTAAAATAGTTTTTTCCAAACACCTCATAAACATACAAAAACTGTTACATTCCCTTTTCAAAATTCTTTACTAAATCAGTAACTTTATATCTCTGAATTAGAAGAAACTTCCATTTTTTCCTTAAAACATTTCCTTAAATCTTTCTTTAAAAGAAAAAATTAAAAAATGTATTAAAATATACATACTTTCCCCTTCATTATCCCTAAGCCCCACAAATATGCAAATATTATCCAAATCTCACTACAAGCTTCTCTTGCTATAATTTTGATTTCATAGGGTAAATCCAAGTGAGATAATTTGGATTTTTTTGTAACGTGTTAGACCAAAATTTTGGAATTTTGACAAATGTTTGATGAAATGTCAACATTGAAATATTTTAATTATTTGGTATTTATTGCAATTGTTTGACATACCCAACTCACCTTTATGTGTATTTCAACAAATGTTTGACAATATACCCCAGTGTTTGCATAAAATATTGTATAGAAAGGACTAACACAAATTGCAAGATGTCTCCAAAAATGATATATGAATTTTTGTTTGATACTACAAAGTTTTTGGAATTCACACAACACTATGAACTTATATTAGTTTTACCTTATTTTATAACTTTTAACACGATATAATTAACAAGTCTAAAATTTGCAAAGAGTTGATTAAGGAACATATATTATGAAAATTTGAGAACAATATAATCCTTTATTCCATTAAAACTTGCATCTGAAATATGTTCCACAATTCTAGCAATACATAGGATGTTGAGTTATATTTATAAACAAATGCTTCTCTTCCTAGTTCATAGGGTATTGTTGTAGCAATACAATATACAACAAGATAGTTACTAGTTGTACAACATGAACAATAGCTCATTTATGATGATAGTGCCCAACAATAAGCTAAACTCCAATCTACAATATTATGATGTGTTTAGGATTTTTGAACCCAAAAACTTCCTAAGAATGAATTTGACCCACTCCTTTGACATGCCTCCCTCCTAACTCCATTTTTTCTGAATTTTTAGTACAATTGGCTACTATATCCTTCAATGAATGGTATGACCTACCTTGGACCCATTCCACAATCAACGATAAGTATTTCTCATTTAAAAATGAAGACTAATGTGCTACACAATTAATTAATTAATCTTCAAATCTTATTTTTGCTAAATCTCCATCAAACTAAAATCTAGAAATGATCTTTACTCTTCAACACAATCTCATAAAAAATCCTATCATTCAACACATTAGAAATCTTCATAAGAAATTGCTCTATTGGATGCTGATGGTTTTTGTCCCCAACCTAGTATCTTTAACACATAATGGACTTTTGGATGAAATCACTCTCAAATGGTTAGGATGGTTTTCATCCTTGAAACCATTCTTACCTTAGGGTTTTCATCTTGGGCATAAAAGATGAATAAGTTCAATCTTTCAAGAAATAGAATTTGATAATAAACAATGGATGATCAATCTCTTTCCCAAGCCCTTCTTAAATAATTTTCTCATTGCTTTTAAAAAATACTTTTTTGCTTTTTGTGTTGCTTTTTTTAATAAAACATTTTTTCTTTTTCATTGCTTTTTTTGAAAAAATATTCTCTTTTTCTTCCTTATGACTTTTGAAAATTCAAATTTACTTTTAGGCTAAAAAGTAGGTCACTTTTATGTCTCGATATACAACCCCTTTTATAATTAAATATAAGAATTATGACAACTTAAATATTTAATTATTTTCTACATAGCCACCAAAGTTATAGAAAATATTAAAATAACTCAAAATATGAATTTTGATTGCACCACCAAAATTTTAAGTGCAACAAATATCTATCTATATGAAAGTTGGGGCTTCCCCAAGATGGCTGACTTCTATATATCTTCTACCCGCTCCCTCTCTCTCTCACCTCCCTCACTCTTTACTTTCTACTCTCTCCTCACTCTTTACTTCCTACTCTCTCCCCTCTCTACCTCCCCCCTCTCTCTCTCTCACACACACAAACCTCTCTACCTCCTACCCTCTCTCTCTCTCTCTCAGACCTCTCCACCTCCTGCCCTCTCTTCCTATCTTTCTCACCTATCTACCTTCCTACCCTCTCTCTCTCTCACCTCTCTACCTCCCTCCCCTCTTTACCTTTTACTCTCTCCCCCCTCTCTACCTCCTACTCTCTCTCTCTACTCTCTACCTCCCTCTCCTATTTCTCTCTCAAACACACACTTCATATAAATAATAAATTCAAAAGTGCCAAAATTCAATAAGTAAATCAATATAAGCACACACACCACACAAACAATTAATGAATTCTCAAGCATAAAATCTTTACATAAAATGAACTTGAAAGTTTAAATATAAACACATTCCACACATTTAGTTCAACACACAATGTGAATGTGAAAAGTTGAAACACATACTTTACACATATAAAGTAACTACAACAAAGTTCAAAACATTGTGAAGTGTGTTGAAATAAAGTGAGCCAAAATTAGAACACTCTTGAGAGTGACAATCAAAATTCATGCAAAAGTGCCCAAATTCAATAAGTAAATCAATATTCAAGCACACACCACACAAACAATTAATGATTTCTCAAACTTAAAATCGGCTTTACATTAAATGAATTTGAAAGTAAACACATGCCACAATTAATTCAACCACACATGAAGTAAACATTGAAGTTCAACACACAGTAAATACCAAGGTTAATTAAAATAAACTTCACAACAAATGCAAACAATGTGAATGTGAAAAGTTGAAACACATTTTACACAAAGTTTGTTGAAAGACATACTTTACACATATACAAAGTAAATGCATCAAAGTTCAAACATTTAATTTATAGTTAAATATGATGAAATCAAAAAATTCAATTTATTCTGCAATGAAAAATAATATAAAAATCAACACAAAGACACAAGACTGAAAAGAATGGCCATGGCCAGTGACCATTCCTTGCAGCCTTGGGGAGAGGGCCAATTCAACCCCTCCCAAATATTTTTTTTTATTAAACAACAAATCCATTTACAAATTAATTGACAAATTAAAATTTTCTTTACACTATATTGACTACAATAATAGTTGAAAAATTCTAAGTGTCACTCTATAGAAATTCAATATTTCCTGCAAACTTGAATCACAGGAATACTTGATTAGCTTTCTGCCCTTCCCGAACTACCTGCACAAAACAAAACTGCCTCATAATCCATAACATCTCTCTCTCAAACATCTCTACTTCCATATAAACCCATATAAACAGAGTTTCATTGCTGCATTTAGAAACTCATTAACACAATTAATGAAACACTCTTCCTTCCACCGTAAGATCCTCCAAACACAATCACAGGTGAATCCTCTGCTGTCAAATTCTTTTTGAGATCTGCAATCAATATACTACCGATCACAGAAAATACACGAACTAGTACATCTTTTTGCTGATAATGGGTAGTTAAATTGAACCATTACAATCTTTAAACTGAATTTTATGTAAATTTAAATTGAGGTGAGATAAATTTGATAGATGATATAATTGAATTCAACAAATTCGGTGAAAGAAACAAAATTAATTCAATTAAATTGTAATTCTTCGGTGAAAGAAACAAAATTGACTAAACATTTTGATGGCCATTATCACTCAACGAAAACCTGCCTAACAAAATAAACAACTGTCCATCTTACAACGACTACCAGCCCCTGGTTTCCTGTTAAATTAAGGGCCAGACTAGTAAAGCATGTGGAGCTGCTAGCTATTTTAGCGGGTGCCTGCCTCTCCATTTCTGCAGAGCTTATTGTTCTACTTAGCTTGGCCTCCACTATTTTATAGTTTTTTAGTGGCCATGGTGAGGTCAATGTCGATTTTGTTTTAGGGAATATGGTTTGTACACATGGGATTCATGCTGTGGATCATTGCGTTTATTCCAAAAGGGTGTAAAATGCACGCAGATAATGGTCATATGGTGCTGAGATGCGATGATCAGGGGGCTAACATGAGGGCCAAAGCCCTGGCCAATTTGCAGTTCAATTGGTACTTGGACTCTTTACTTATATTCACTGTTGTCCTCTATGTTAAAATGCTGCAACATTATGGCCACGAAAAATTAGTCTCTTATATGTCAGTGGAAGGCAACAGAGATGAGAAAGGTATGGAGATGGAAAACACCGCTAAAAATAGCAGCCACAGACACAGGTGGTCAATGGATGGATCACAGAGTTCCATGGACATGGAGAGTATGCAGCCTCTAAATCTAGAAAGATGAAAATATATATTTCTTCTACCTCTTTTTCCTCTTTTCATGCGTCTCTATCTACAAAACATGTTTGTCCTGTGGATTGCTTCAAATTTGGCGCTGGGTTATATGTTGATAACTTAGATCCAAGTGTTTATATTGTAATTTTTTAAAGAATTTTATATAGCATATGTTTTTTGTTTTATTGCTTTTGCTTAGATTTTCTATCTTATTTCCAAGTATATTTTATCTTTTGTAATAAAGTGGAACCATGTGTAGAGCAGGGCATACCTCAATGAAGACCAGAAGCGCCTTGAATTGAAAATACCATTCTACAAGCCATTGTATATAGCCTTCCTCTGCCTCTTCCGACGGACCACACGACCGTTGTTCGTCTCACGGGTCTTCCCCAAGGATTACAAATTGAAGGGTGAAGCGTTACAGAGTGTTGTTCTGCACCAAGGGTTTCGAGACTGCACAGTGGAACACGATCTGGTGGTCAGGGGTTGGGCTCCTCAACAAGTAGAATACAAAATAAATACACTGTCTACCTCCACTGGCTACTCCTTGCGTCCTAAACCGGTGCCACTGAATACAATCTAACCAAGGATTTGTCCTGGGCGAGGGCTACAGATCTTTGAGAGCCTTCCAAACAATGTTGCTGCACTTAAATCCTGTCCCGAAAGAAATCATCCAAACTCTGTCCCCTTTCTTGATCCGCTCCTTCGCTTCAAAATACGCCAGTTCGTAAAACATTGAGCTACTGGAAGTGTTCCCAAACCGATGAAGAGGCTCCTCGCGATCTCATTAAGCACCGCCTTTCCCACCGAATGAAGGAAAACATGCTGGAACGTAAGCGAGGAATGAAGGCATACAAGGTGTTGGAGGCCATAAATTCATAGATTGACTAAAGAAATGTTTACCCGGATAATCTGCGCACAAGAGGCCCTCAACCCTCCTTGTGCCACCAACGTAGGGTTTACTCCACATCTCGCCAACCTCCGCCATATCGGAAAGCTTTTCTTCTACAGATGCTAAGGTGACCATTCCTGACTACATTGGGGCTTTACAGAAAAATATTGAGGAGCTTGTATTTCAGGACAATCCAGCAATGGAAAGCACTTTGCCTCCACAAATAGCCACGCAAAACGGTAATAAGAGCTACCAGCCATGCTTTTTTTTCTAACCGGTAATAACACTAACAACTATGCTTTTTTTTCTTGACGGTAATAAGAGGTAACAGCTTAACGGTAATAATAATTTATAGTTTATTATTTTTTAAATGAAAAATTATTTTTATTATATAATTTGTATTTTTTTATTGATTCATTCATTCTTAATTTATATTATTATTATGTTTATGTCCTCACAATTTCATTCACGGATGATTTTATAGCAACTCTAAGAGCCAAAACTATACTTGTTTGGAAGCATCTAAGTTTTTTTTATAAGAATAGTATAATTAATATAAATGACAAGTGCAAACATTATCTAGACCATAAATTAGACCAAGACAAGAATATGCAATTGCACCATAGGATAAATGAAATTTGAAGGCTAAGACTATTAATACTACTAAAATCATTGGGTGTATATTTTCATATATGATGATCAAACAAATAAAATTTCCACACGGTTTTAAGTATGAATTAAAGGTATTGATTATGGTGAAACCAAGTTTATTATCTATTGAGTTATTTCTTTCAATATTCAAAGAAATTTTATGTGGTCTTGTTAATGCATGATGTGCTCTGTCAAGGATGATGCCATATATGTTATTAAATGGTACTTGATATCCTTGAACCATGGACCTCACTTGGAGTCTACTACTTTAAGCTATGAGATGATTATATTTACTTTATATTGACTATTCTATTATGCCCATTTTTGTGTAGGGATTTGACTTGTAAAATCTAAATTGTCTAATTTTTATCGTTAAATATGGGTGATAGTTCAATACCTAACTAATTATAAGATTGTTGACTATTGCAACATTGAATGTAGTAGTTTGGAGACCTCAATTCTAGTAATGGCCATCTTAGCACATTAAACTAGTTCATTAGTGAAATTTAAAATATGACCACTACCACCAATGGTTGTTGATGTTGAAGCTCCAACATCATCTGTTCATCGTCAAATGTAAATGAAAAGATTATCATATATATATTTTTTATAGATTACATACATGTGGACTTGACATGATTGCATAATTATGAATTGAAGGGACTACAAACATATGTGTGTGTGTGTATGTATACATATACATATACACATACACATACACGTACACATATACATATATGTATATGTATATATATATATATATATATATATATGTAATATGTATATATATATATATATGTATGTATATACATATATATATATATATATATATATATATACATATATATATATATATATATATATATGTATATATATACATATATATATATATATGTATATATATACATATATATATATATATGTATGTATATATATATGTATATATTATATGTATATATATACATGTATATGTATATACATGTATATATATATATATATATACATATACATGTATATATATACATATATATACATATATATATGCATATATACATATATATATATATATATATGTATATATACATATATATGTATGTATATGTATATGTATATGTATATGTATGTATGCATATATGTATGAATATATATACATATATATGTATGTATGTATACATATACATACATACATACACACACACATATGCATATGTTAGTTTCTAAATTCATAATAGATTAATATAGTCAATCTTATATTTAAAAAGGAAATATAATAAATTTCATAACCTTATTAAAAATTATGTCTATCAATGTCAAATGTGCTATTTGATAACTTATCAGTCAACACCATAGTTTAAAAAATGGATGTATCTTGGTCCTAGCCTTGCACATCATACTCCTAAAACCATGGAGTATCCTCTCCAATGTGTGCATCCTAATCATTCTAAAACCCATGTTCATAGACAAATCCATAGCTAATGTAAATTTGGGTTGATCATTGACACCTAGGAGTCTCACCCTCATTACCATGTGTATAATTATTGCTACCATGTAATAAGGTTAATGTGAGGGAATTGATAGATTATAAAATCTCCAATTCAACTGTATTCTTCACAAGTTGAATATATATCTTAGCTAGGTGTCTTACTATCTAGTCTTGGGCATGATGAGACCCCTCTCTATCCCGTAGAAATCTTGTACCTCTACCTTGGAAAATATGCATATCAAAAGAATTCAGAATCTCATTGACAACAAAATTATCCCCAAAAATTATTATTTATTCCTTGGTGTTGGAAGTTACCAATAGATAAGTAATATCTTACAACTTGCATGATTGGGCTCATTTTCTCTTAGATCAATAAACAATGCACTCAAATCATATTTCAAAATTTTCTTCTCATTTATTTGTTTGTATGATAATTTTGTTGAATAAAATTGTTATGCATTCTCCCTATGATTGGACCATGTGCTCATTTGAACATTGATCAAATACATTTGAAAAATAATAGACTTTAAATATATGAGAAGGGCTTTGTGATGTGAACTATTTTTATTTAGATTTTTAATGTGTCAACAATGTTTGGAGTTTGTCTCGATAGGTTTCAATTTGACCTAATATGTTTTCTTATGTTTCACAAGGATGACAAGAAATACATGGAGTTTGCATTAGAAAAAAATTAAGGTAGGTATATGTAGGTGGATCTAACATTCACCTATACATATAAATGAGACATTCCTAGGTGTCATGGTTTGATAGAACTAGGAAAGAGATTTGGTAATATTTTGGTCTTAAGGATTTGAAGAGACAGTCTTAAACCAATATAGCCCAATAACATT
Organism: Sequoia sempervirens; assembly: GCA_007258455.2. Lineage (NCBI taxonomy): Eukaryota > Viridiplantae > Streptophyta > Pinopsida > Cupressales > Cupressaceae > Sequoia > Sequoia sempervirens. The sequence continues at coordinate 10,633 of VDFB02265332.1, forward strand.
ATACTACTTGGTGTATGCAATGAAATTGAAAAACATGAAAAATAAAGAGTTGAAAACATAAATAAATCAAGTCCTATTTACAAATTTCAATGCAAACCTCAAGATCAAGCTTGCTATAGAGACTTTCTCATTAATGGATGTGGATGCGACTTAGTTGCATATCACTATATTTGATGAGAGTGGATTTTGACATAGAATACTTTTATAAATACTTGAGATTTTTTTATCTAAAGAAAGAGTGATGGCATTTATATAATTTCTTGAAAAATAAAATAGATGGATGAAGATCAAATAATTTGGTTAACTAGACAGGTTGTGGAGTCAACTCAATTGATAATAGAAAATTTGTCATTTTGAAATCCTAGGAGGATACTAATAAATTTATTTAATCTATAAAATAGGTAAATGAGATGAAGAAGTTTCTAAATATTTGAAGAAAGAGTTAACTTGTGAGAAGATATTATGGATTTATTAATTTTTTTAATGGACTTAATATTGATGTTGAGACCTCCATACACCACTTCCATTACTTGTACATGATTAGCATTATATTTTGTATTATATCTCTTTTTTGGGGAGGAGTTTTGTCCCATGGGGTTTTCTCCTTTTCTCCATTTGTAAGAGATTACATTTTCATTTGTATATGGGTACTTAACATGGCCTCGTAGTTGGGACCCATCATATTGCATCATTTGCATCATAACTACACTCCCAAGTTGCACAAATGGGGGGGACGTTAGTGCGAATGGGGATATTTACTAACTAGATTTTAGTGAGGACCTATTCACATCATTAATAAGTTTACTTAGGAGTTAGTTTCCTTAGTGGCATTCTAGAAACTAGTATTTAATGGGACCATATCTCATTAATAGGCAGGTAGTTATCTAGGCATTTAATATTTGTCTCATGCATTTCTAAGTATGCAATAGGAATTTAATGTTTGTAACTAAGGTGGTTATCCAACCTCCTCTCTCCTTTCCTATATAAGGGAGGCTCTTATACATTTGTAAATCATCTCAGAGATTCTAGATCAATTCATCATAGATCATCATTTGATCAAGTTGTCTTCTTGCTCATGTTGCAACACTTCTTTATTCATGTGGATGGTATTCTTCTTGGTTAATCCTTTGAAGTGTGTGTAACTTCAAGTGGGTTATAGTTCATATTTCTAACTCTTAACAATGGGGAAGTTGCTAAATTGATGAATGCATAAGTTGATGGAGAAGATATGAGAGGATAATTATGACTTTTATTTATTTAAAATAGATATTTATTCATCTTAATTTTAAATAATAAATAATTATTTAATTAATTGATCAACTAGTGATAATTAATAATAGGATAATAATATGGTTTATTAATTTATTTGAATGAATAATTAACTCATATTTATTAAATAGTAGATTATTGTTCAATTAAATGATTATACTAGTAATAAATGTGATAATAATGGTAATGAAAATTAATTATTATTGTTTATCAATAAGATGCTAATGCCCATATATTGATAAACACAAAGATATGTTGAAGTTGAGAAATACAACCTCACAGAACCCAGTGAACACCTGCAAGCAAATAACCTGTCACATAGAAGAGATAACCAAAACATGAGAATAATGCTTTGTTTGTCATGAAGCAAAAATGTATAAACAAGAATTGAATAATTACAAAGAGATCAATCCTTATGAAAGGAGATCAAAACCCTAAAGGTGAGTAATTAATAATTAATAATTAATTATTAAGGGACCTAAGTTTAGCTTAAGTGAAAAATAAAGTAAAGGTGACTTAATTAATTAATCAACATGATTAAATTAATTAATTAACATATTACTCTAACACCCCCCCTTAAGATGAACTTAGGGAGAAGCTAAAAAACGAAGGAAAAAATGCATGAAAGAAAAGATGGGTCTTGGCAATGGCCAAATGAGGTACCCAAATACAACCAAATCTTTGTAAAGCGGAGAAAATAGAGAAAACCTCATGGGAAAAACTCTACTCCAAAAAGAGATGAAATCATGTTGAAAAAAACATGATGGCCTCACAAAGACCCCCCAAGGACAACTTCCTTCACCCCAAGCATAGATCGCAACTGAAGATAGCATGGCAATGCCAAAGGTTTTGTGAAGATGTCTCCAACCTGTGCTTCTATAGGAATGTACTCCAAGATGAGAGAACCATCTTGAGTCAACTGCCTGATGAAGTGCATGTGGATCTCAATGTGCTTCATCCGCTAATGCTCCATTGGATTGTGGGAAATGTGTATAGCACTCTAATTGTCACACCAAAGAACCCAAACTCTATCATCAACTACTGAAGCCATAAAATCTCCTGACTAGCTAACATTACATTGCTCGGTACTTAGCCTCTATAGATGATAATGCAATAGTAGATTGCTTCTTACAAGACCATGTGATAGGACCAAAACCAAGGAAAAAAACAAAGCCGGAAGTAGACTTCTGATCATTGACATCACCAGCCCAATCTGAGTCTGTGAAACCAACAATGTGAGGGGCTCTTGATGTGTAGTGAATGCTATACTGTGTGGTGCCCTGAATGTACCCCAAGATACATTTGGTAGCTTGCCAATGGCTCTAATGTGGATCATGGGAGAACCTAGAGACAAGACCAACCACAAAGGAAAGATCAGGACGCGAATGTGTTAGGTACAACAAACTGCCAATCAACTGCCTATATAATGTAGAGTCTACTGAAGGAGTAGAGCAAGTGGAAGACATAACAACACTTGCCTGAAAAATGGGGTGGGGGTAGGCTTACAGTCAAGCATGCAAAATCTCTAGAGCATATCAAGAGCATACTTCTGCTGACATATGGAAATCCCATCTGAAGACTGAATAACTTGTAGACCAAGAAAATAGTGTAGAAGACTGAGATCTGTCATCTCAAACTACTCCATCAAATCTCTCTAAACACTCTGAATCATAGAGGATGAGCTACCTGTAAGAATGAGATCATCAACATATAGCGCAAGGATCAAAAGATCACCCTCCTAATGTTGAATGTACACTGTGGGAACAAAATGACAGCGTGTGAAGTGAGAGGAAAGAAAAAAAGAGTCCATCTTCTCATACCAAGCCTGAGGGGCTTGTTTGAGACCATACAATGAACATTGAAGTCTACAAACCAAAGAAGCGTCTTGCATAAAACCCTGAGGGTGCTCCATATAGATCTCCTCATGTAGGTCCCCATGCAAGAAGGCACTCTTCACATCCATCTGAAAAAGTGTCCATCCATGTGAAGCTGCTAGTGATAGTACAAAGTGAATAGAATTCATCTTGGCAACAGGAGCAAAGGTCTCAGAGTAATCAATACCCTCAACCTAAGAAAACCCCTTTGCAACAAGACATGCTTTGTACTTATCTATTAAACCATCTGCAACAAACTTGGTATGGTACACCCACTTGCACCGAACCAACTTTCTTCCCTTAGGAAGATGACAAAGATCTCAAATATTATTCCTCATCAAAGAAGAATACTCCTCCATAGCCCCATCCCACTCAGGGTGACTTGTCGCCTCTGAAAACCTCTAAGGATCATCCAAAATGGTATGACTCAAAATACTAGCATCTGAAGACTGTGCATGTGTATGACGGGAATCTGAAGGATCATCTGCCAAAGATCCAACTACCTCTACAGTAAAGCAGACCCACTTGGGAAAATGTTGTGTATTTGGTGGTGGTGGGGATGGTGGATCATCATCTGCAGCATCCTCAAGAGATAAAAAAATCCTCAAGAGATGAAGAGGGAGGAGTAGATAGTGAGGGAGAAGTTGGTGATGAAGAATCCATCTGAGGAAAGCACTCATCAAACTGGACATCTCGCCAAAACAAGACTTCTCTAGAATTAGGATCAAACAACCTTTATGCCTTAACATTCTCACAGTAGCCAACAAATATGAGTGGTCGAATTTTCCTCTCCATGGATTTCTGTTGAGCATCAGGAATAAATGTCCAAGCCTCACTACCAAAAACTCAAAATGTAGAAACATCGGGCTTGACATGGGTCCAAGCCTCTTCAGGAGTCATATGTCGTAATGCCTTATGAGGCATTTGATTCTGAATATAATTGGCACAATTGACTGCCTCAGCCCAAAATGAAGAATCCATAGACTGTGACTATATCATACAATTGGCCATCTCCTGTAAAGTCTAGTCTTTCTATCAGGAGGATTGAGAAATACAACCTCATAGAACCTAGTGAACACCTGCAAGCAAATAACCTATCACATAGAAGAGATAACCAAAACACAAGAATAGTGCTCTACTTGTCATGAAGCAAAAATGCATATAAACAAGAATTGAATAATTACAAAGAGATCAATCCTTATGAAAGGAGATAAAAACCCTAAATGTGAGTAGTTAATGATTAATAATTAATTAATTATTAAGGGGCCTAAGTTTAGCTTAAGTGAAAAATAAAGTAAAGGTGACTTAATTAATTAATCAACATGATTAAATTAATTAAGTAATTAACCTATTACTCTAACAAATTACATTTAAGATCCTTCAAATATCTATATTCTAATTACATTACATTAGTGGGCCTATGATGGATGATGGCTTCAAGACCATGCATAACCTCAACAACTCTTTCAATATATCCTAGAGCTAGAATGCTGGGGTAATTTTCCAAGAAGAAAGTGAAGACTTCCATTGTGTTCCTTGTCATTCCATTCCTCAATAGTGTTATTTCTTGTTTCAATTTTTTGCTTCTCCTTATCATAGGGATGTCCAAAATCCCACTCAATATTCCACTATCTGGTTGTTTATTGAAGGCTTTGACAACATTGAGGGCCATGGACTTCCATATTTTCCAAGCATAAGCATTTACTACGAGCTTACCCCACCATTTCCTCCTAAGTATTATGATATCATTTCTCAGAAATAGCCCCACCAGTCTATCATCATGGGTGTGTTTTCTTTCAAAAATGTTCTTCCTAATTTCCTTCATTATTCATTCACTATCTCCTTAGGTTGTGATTTATTAATTTATTTGAATGGATAATTAACTCATATTAATTTAAATGAAATTATTATTTAATTAAATCACTATAATGGCAATAAATTTGATAATAACTATAATGGTAATTAATTATACTAATATAATAATTAGTGATTATTGGAGGGATTATTTTAGTGTCTACATTTTTTCCCTCTTTGAGACATTGTTCAAAGTGATTTTGTTTCAAAGAAATGAAAAAAGTAGTTGAGAAAAAAAAACTAGAAGAGATGAAGAAAATATGATATTCCTTAGTCAAGTAATAAATAATAATCTACAAATTGAAATGATTGATGCTCCCTTGAAACATATTATTTGTGAAAAAATGGCATGGGTGAGCTCTTGAAAGAAGAGGTGTTTGAAAAATATTAGATGGAAGATATAAAATAAAAGAAGAAAAAGATAAAGATGAAATAAAGAAATATTTTATGGAGAAATGATGAAGCGTTAAGTTGGCTTTGAGTTTAGGAGCCTTTATTTAATATAACAATCAATTTTATTCACTAGAATATATAAGACCAAGGTGACAATGTATCCAATGTATGCATTCACCTAGAAGAAAAAGACCACCTCCAAGCATATACCATCAAACACCATGATATGAAAGACCATGATCTTGTTATAGAAATATACTACAAGGAGCATGAAAAATGAAAATAAATGAACACACAAGGAAGAAGCAAGCATGTGCAATAATTCAAAGGATAACATGATCTTAGCCATAGTCATGCTAAAAATTGATTGATTGATTGATGATGAAGTGGGACACATCCAAAAAATAATGTGAGTATCTAGGGAAAGACATATCTAGATGGTGATAATGTGAGTAAAATGTATCAAGGTTTGTATCCAAATTGGGATCAAAACCAATGGATATTTTGGATGATGCACTAGATTTTATAGCTAAATTGCATGAATTAGGATTATTGCATTTTGGTGCAAGAGCACATGGGCGGACAAGTGATCAACACCAACCAAAAATATTTTTGGTTTAATTTTCTTCCAATTTTTGTTTGGTTCGGTCATGTTTGACATCTCTAGATACATAAGGAACTCAATTGTGCAATCAAATTGTGAATTTGAAGTTTTTTTTCAAAATGTTGTTTTAAGGTTCCATGGGAAATTTTGAAAATTATTTCTAAGAAATATATAAGGACTTAAGTAAATCCTTTTGCAAGGAAATTTTTGGAAGTACCACATGAAATATGCAAAAAAGAATCAAAATTATATCTTTTACAATTTGGGAGAAATTAATGTTGGAATTTTGTGTTTTTAATACCAAAAGTATGTTGTCGGTTTACAAAAAATTTAATTCTTCCAAATTCATGATGGATAGAGCATAATAATTTTGCAGAGTAGTTGGAGACATTATCTTGAATGTACATGCCAATTTTCATGCAAATTAGAGAAATTTGAATTTTTCTGCCTACGAACACTCGAAATTGTCAATTGGCAAAATCAGTCAATTCTAAAATTTGAGTAGGATTGTTGAGGTAATAAAGGCTAAATTTCATATTATGATTGATTTTTATATTAACTATAATGTGAGAGTGTGGAAAAGAAACAAAAAGAAGGCCATAGCATAAAGGATAAAAGTTTGCAATATGAATATTGAGAAAATGAATGGGGTGCCAAGAAAAAATTAAAAAGAGACAAATTTTGTTGTGGAAGATAAAGATAAATGAAAGGGTAAAAGCTAGAGTTAGCATGGAGTTGAAGGGGAATGCCATGAGAAGAGGAAAAGAGGTAGGAAGTGACACTTTAGGTAAGAAAAACAAAAAGATTTAAAAGGCTGCAAAAATAAAGATGTCATGCAAGGGGTTGTGGTAGAGAAAGGAATAAAAAAAATTGAATAAAATTTCAAATAAGGAGGCACGTGAGGAGGCTGAAATAAAGGAAAATACAGAGGTGAAACATGAAATAGGTTGCTCCACTCATACACCATAGGTGTAGGAAGAATTTCCAGTAAGGAAATAGTGTAGTTGCTAACTGGAAGTTGCAAATTTAAATTATGAATGGTATTATGCCATTGTGGGTGATTGAAGGTTGCACGTGCGGAATAAGAGGGAATTTAAAATTAAATAGAGGCTGCTACATGAGATAAATTTAGTTGTTGAATTTTTTTGAAAATTATCTAAATGATATGTAAATGAGAGAAGTTTGTGTCAGGTAGAGGAGTAGACTAGCACCATTGTTGAATTTGAGTGATAATAGATTAGAGTCATGAATATAAGTAATGGAATTTAGAGAAGAAGAATTTGTATGCTGGAGAAAGGTTAGTTGAAGAATGAATGTCATTTTAATTAATAAAAATCCATTGTATCTTGTTGCAAGTTTGTATTGGGTTGAAGCAGAGCATTACCCATATCAATGTGTATTTGATATTTTGAGAATTAAGGAATTCCATTTATTTGAAATTTTGCTTGAGGGGAGTACCCTTTGCATCAATTGGTATATGAGCAGGAATCCTAAGCGTGGAGAGTATCCATGAGGATTTTTGGGAAGTGTGAAGTGGTAGAGTTGTCCAAGGAGTTCAAGAGGATTATTGCAATTGAGTGTGGAATTCTGAACAATTGAGAACCGAGAGAGACAAACCATGGAGATTCAAAGAATGTGAGTTGTGGAAGATTGCAACAGACAAAGATTGGTTAGGTCATGAGGAGACCTATGCAGATATTGTTTTGGGAGTAGTATTGGGAGAAAGTGGAGGGTGAAAAGTTTGAGAAGTTTGGATAGATAGTTTGTGAAGAAGTGGGAAAGATGGTTTGAGAAGAAGTAGGAAAGTTTGTTGGAAAGAGAGAGAAAAGTGGTGAGAAGGATTGAGACAAAGAGAGAGGGTAGTGGAAAGGAGTATTACAGCCTGAGTTGGATGGAAAAAGCTGAGAGAGCAGCCCCTAATGAAGAAAAAGTGAGTGGAAAGGATTATTATAGCCTGAGTTGTGATGTTCTCAGCCTTTTCTTTCTTAGAAGATACATCCTTCTCTTTATTAGTAACCTTGAAAGTAGCTTCCTTTCTTGATGGTTTTGTATCTCCCATCCTCATTTCATATGCAGTGAATATACTATGCAACTGATTAAGAGTGAGTTTGTCTATTTCTCTTCCTTCCTCTATTGCAAAAATCTTAGAATCATATCTGGTTGATGTTGGTTGAAAAATTTATCACCTAACTCTATATTCTCATGCCCACTAAGGTGACAAATGTAACCATAGTTGAATTGGTAATCATGTAATTCTCAAACTGATTATCTGCTTATTTTCAAAGGTGGCAGCTACCTTCGTTTGATATTCAGGGAATAATTTTTAACTACTGTTGCTTTTAACCAGCAAGCAAATAAAGGAGGGGGATTTTAACCAGAAAGATTTAAAGGTATTCCTCAACTTCATATACTAAAACTGAAAATACTTCACAACTAGAATGAAATCAAATATCACCACATAATCCTTATTCATAGATAAATGATACTACAGTGATGCAACAAGTCAAAATATCTATTATTTCAATCATAGATTAAACGCTCGCAAAACATTCAACATAAGTAGAATAGATTCATACACCATAATTCAAAGATTACAAATGCACAAATTCCACCATTGTATTCTATATCAAAAATAATAGAAAGCAATAATTTAGATAACAGAGTTTTGCTCCAATGAGAAAATCAATATTTTCCCAAAAGATCTAAATCACATCTGTCGAATCCATATTTAAAGCATAAACAAATTGTCTTTGGTAACGGTTTCTTGAAAGTAACTGCACTGAATGATTAAAAGAATTTTAAACTTAAAGAGACAAATTAAAGAAAATATCATGGAATACTAAAATTAACTATGCATCATCTTCTGCCACCTCAGCCTCGTCATCTTCCAAATCTTTGACTGCTTCTTGCTACAACTGCTTTTCTTGAGCCTTCATCCTAGTTTTGTAGTCCCTGTACTTGGTAATAATTGCAAGTAACTCTTTGCTCCTTGGAGTTGTGGTAATCTGCAACCCGGTTCTTACTTTGGTTAGAGCTACTTCAAACTCGTTCAAAGTGTCAGACCTTCTACTTGTTTTAGTTTTAAAGGAAGTGAGATAAATTTGCAATCTATTGAGCTTCAAGTAAGATTCTTTAGTCATGGTGACAGGATCAACCATCTCCTTGTTGAATATTTCTTTAAATTTCAGACCAATTTCCTTTGAATCTAGAATCTTCTCATCAAACTCATCAGTTATCTCGACTTTGAGGTCATGAAAATTTCCTTTGATCTCCACTAACATGTCTAGGTACCTTTCGAGTACTATAGAAATCTCCTTTACCAGGGTGTCATAAACACTTAATTTCCATTCCAATGAATTGGGCCATGAAGGGTCTAACTCCTTTGGATCACTCATGATTTTTTCATTGATTAATTTCATTCAATCCATGGAAATCAACTCTTTGATTTCTTGTGAAAGCACATAGAGACTAGTTTGATCTTTTCTAATCTACCATAGCCCTGCCATCAATTCCTTACTTTTATCAACAACTTGGGTATAGAAAAGCATAGACTTACCGATAAAGAGGATAGTTTCTTCAAGCATTTCATCAATCCATTTGTTGACACTTTTGGATTAGTTTAGGTTCTTTTTGTTCAATTGCATTGTGGACTCATCAATAACTTCTTCCTGAGAACTTGAGGCTCCACTGGATATAGAAGAGAGAACTATAGAAGAAATAAAGTTATTCAAATCAAGAACCTAGGACTGCAATACCACTTTTTCTTTCCTTTCTTCCTTTACCCGCTTAATCAAGGAATTGATCAAATAATTAGCATGATACACATCCCCTTCAAGTGTTTGAGGCCCCTTGCCAACATGTGTGATTTTGTAGTTAGCTATTGTTATCTTATTCTCATTTAGATCTTTTATTGGATCTACAATCTCCAACACTTGATTACCAAATGTAGGATCAGTCACAATCCTTGACATCTTGTGAGCTTTCTTTAGCCTTGAAGAAGTCTGGAGTAACTTTGCAACTGCATCTACCCCAACTGTTGTTGTAGGAGTGTACTTCCTCTTTTTCTCTACTACTTTTCTAAACCATACTGTGGAAGCTTTAATCAAAGCAGAATCCTTATTCCCTAGAGAAATTTCTCTAGACTCACTAGGAGTAATGGGTATATTCTCTACTAGAGAAGAGAGTACTTCAGACAATGGAGGAAAAGTATTATCTTCAACAATTTTCTTAAAAATAGCATCATAATCTTTAGGCACAAGTTTTGTTTGATTTACCTTCTTTCTAGGAATAGGGGTAGATGGGTTGTCCTGTTCACATACTAACTTTAGTTTAACCATCTCCCCAGGCTTCTCACCATCACCCCCAAAATTTGAATTTTCACTAGAAGACCTTGTATCCATTCTCCCTAATGATGTTCCCACTGTAATTGTCTGAGTGGACCCCTGTTCATTTTTCTGAGAAGATTTTGGTTCTTGAGTAGAACCTACAACTTGTCGCCATTTTCCTTCCAATCAATTTTGAGTTCTTTTCATCACTGGGGCAACCCATATATTCATATCCAAGACTTCATCCTTACTCTATTTGACCTTGGGATGAGACTTATTAGGCAATTTCTCATGTTTGGGATCAATTGTAATGCCCCGCCACACAACCCTAGAGGAAGTTGCAATTCACTACTTAAGCACACCAATTTTTTTTTGTTTAAGTACAATTAACATGTAAGATGAATACACATTTCCAACAACCTCTAAGGATACGAGACTAAGATTACATTAAAACCCAAACAACAACAAACATCAATTGAAACCAAAACATTAATCTCTTAAGGAATTAAGATCACATACATTCCATACATGATAAATTACAACAAGGATAGGAAATACCCAATGATTTCAATTAACAATAATTTACAACAAGGTTACAACTCTCATTCCCCGAATGAGATAATTCCAATAAGCATGATTACAAATTACAACTTCCACCTCGATAACAAATGAGGGGTAAAAGAATAAAGATCAACTGAAAAGAACGAAGCCAGAATAACATCTGGATCCAATGAGCTCTCCAACATGAAAGTATCGTCCACACGAGCAAGAGTAAAAACCAACAAAGGAAGGTGCACGTTCCACCCAACCAAGTGAAACCAAAAGGCTCACCCCCCGTGATAGGAGATAGTAACAAGGATTTCCTAGACAAGACCATCTACCACTAGACATAGGCTAACACAAAAACTGAACTGCAAACAAGAACATATACCACATCACTTAACATCAAGGTTACAATGCTTCCAGAGTACAAAAATCGCGTACAATCACTGTACAATTAAAAAAACCCACGGTACAACACCATACCGACTGTTGTCATAGGAGGAGTGTCACCGCAAAGGCTGCATTGGTTATCCAATGGTGTTCTTCCTAGGTCCCGGCCCCCCTCTAGGGATATCCTCGTAACCTCTCATGAACCCAGCGCCATATGCACACCAAAGCGGAATCGATTATCTCTTGTAAAGACAAGATAACGATCTTGCCATTCCAGGCCTTCCTGACTCATCTCAAGTCTCATACAAGCCCTTGAGCCAATGAGCGAGGCTAAATTATCTTATTAATGTTCAAAGCTACTCTATCCCTAGTATAAGTTATTTTAATTTTCACTTAATTAACTGACTCTCACACGAGTTATCTTGGAACCACTTTGGGCCCGACGCTCATTGAAAGCCACTCCCCTATCGACAACACATAACTCAACCACATGCCAAGGGTAGACAATGCACTAACACCTATCACAAATAATCAAACACCTCAACAGGTAACACATCACTACGGATGCCCAAAACTGAAACCAAAGCGTGCACTACCCAAGGCTAACACCAGGTTGACTAACATAACGTGACCCACATAACGTGACCCACATAACGAACTGATAACTTGACTCAACCACAAATCACAAGGTCACACAACCCGTTCAAAGAACCAGGTTTCCACTTAAGCTTAACTCACACACAATCCAAGATAGACAAAGCAAATCACAAGAGACATAACATCATCTCAAGAAAACACTACTGGAAGACTTACATGATCAACAAGACCAATACAAATTAACAACGCAATCAAAGAGTCCCTAGCCTCAAGGTACAAAACCCATAACAACCAAGGTACACCCACAATCAAACAATATTGCCCATACCGAGAATAAACGAAAACACCACTAGAAAACATTCTAAGCAATTAAACAGGCTAATATTAGGATTTCTTAAATCCAAGCCACGTGATGACACATTGCATGAAGTCAATTTAAATAAATACCATTATTTGCACATAATTAAAGGTCAATCAATCACGTGAAGAATTTTAAAACTCAATAGTTAAATTCGATTTGCCCTATCATACTCGATGATTAAGAAAAATCAATCTTATAAATAAATCCATTATTCAAATTTCTCAACAATAACCATAATCACGACACTTAAATAAAAAAGTCATTCAACTAACATTTAAAACAATTTACTTAATCTAAGTTTACCATGTAATGCCCCACACCTAGAAATGATGCCAAACATCTAAAGAAACATTACATGCAATTTAAAATAATCTACGTTAGGATTTCTTAAATCCAATTCACCCAATGATGTAGTGCAATTCAAACAATTTAACTCAACATAAACTTTGCACAAAATTAAGCGTCTTCAAGTTACGTTGACAACCACAAAGAGTTTGACTATTCGTTCCATTCTTGTTGACACAATCCACCAAATAATTTAAATCAATTTTTTTTTTCTTTGATATACAATGATTTACCATAAACAATTTTCATCTATCTTTTACAAATACTTCTCTTTTTTTTTTAAAAAAAAAACACATTTAAATATAAAATAATAATCACTTAAGCACTAATTAAAATATAATATAAATATATTATAATATATATATTATATATATGTAATATCAAATTAACATATATAATATATATATTAAATATATATATTAATTATATTTTAATTATTAAAAATAAACAATAATTACAAATTTTATATTAATATATATTAAATATAAAATATATAATATAACATATATCTTATATTTTATATTTAATATATATAATATAAAAAAATGCATTTAAAAAAAAACCAAAGTGAAGTCAAAGTAGGGTTTGGGCCGCACCCTGCCCTAACAGGGGACGCAGCCCCCATTGATGGGGGTGGCGGCTTGTGTGGGTAGCGTCGGCGCTGCCTCCACAGGCCGTCGACGCCACCAATGGGGCTGCCATGGGGTGGAAACCCCTTCCTCATTCCGTCGCCCAAATAAAAACGGCGATTTCGTTTTATGAAATCCACATAATTTCGACTGGTAAAAAAAAATATTTCTGGTAAAAACCAGAATACGAAATTTCAAATTTATCTTCTCATAAATTAAAAAAAAAGATTCAACATATATATATATATATATTTATATATATATATATGTATATATACAATTGGGTATTTATATATATATATACATATATATAAATATATATCCAAATTTTCAACTAAAAGAATCAAATATACAAAATTTCTTCATACCCAGATTGGGAAAATGCTCATTCTTAAAAACAAAATAAATTATCATTGAAAATACATGATTTAACCCAGCTATTTGAGGATTTCTACTTCTTTTCCAAATTTAAATGAAGCTCTTCTCAATCACATAGAAATTTCTCAAGAGATTTTCATTTGGATTCACCATTTTTGTGTTCAAAATTTTCTGTTGAAAAGCTTGTTAAAACCAAGTTTAATCTCTAAATTTTTACACTATCATGAGAGTTTTTGATTCAAGATTTGTATGCAATTTCTTGATGGGTTTTTTCCTCTAGTTCCCAATTTGAATCCTTCAACTGCTTGAACAATTTCAAAACCATTTTTTAAAATAAGGAAATTGCACAAAATTTAAATAATAACCTTGTGTTTTCTCCAAGCTTGAAGTCCTTCAATGGAGGTTTGCCTTTTCTTTCCAATTCAACTGCACCAATTTTCAAATCTTCTCTTCCCAATTTTTCTTCAACCAAAATCCATTCCAAGTTTGCTCTCCAAAATTCAAAAATTAAAATTCCAAAAACAAAATGAATTACCTTATGCCCTTTTCTCCCCCAAATTTGTCAAACCCCTAAAATGGACTCACCCACCAAAACTTATTGCTAAAACAAGATATTTTATTTTTGCAAATTAATAAAACAATTTCTATTTCCCATTGTAATTTGCATAATATTAATTTGAAACAAAGATCTATTTGCAACCCAAATGCTAATTAAATTTTCTTTCTTCCACAAAATTGAATTTACCAATTTACATTTAAAATCATTTTTAATTTTATTTCAAAAAGGAATGCAAGGCATAATTCTATTTTTTTTTTATTTGATCTCAATATTTACTAATACTAGCACAATCATTTTAATTTAATTTATCAATATATAAATCTAATTCATGATTAGATTATTTTATTGATTGAATTAAATTAACTAATTAATTAATAGTCACTCGTTTATTTATTTTGACAATACATTTAAATAAAACAAGCACCGATTTAAATTGCAAATTTAAATACAAGGGCAAGGGGAGAAGAGACCATGAAATAACTTATCCCAACTAACAACCCAACGACACACTATGGCTAGGGTGATGTCACGACACAAAAAACCTAGCTACTATCTCCCAATCGTTTTCCATTGGACAATGGACACGCTCAAACCTGGAAGCCAGGTGGAGTCAATGTCATGTACCTACCAACTTGCAACAAAGAGCATGTCGAACATGCATATATACGTAATATGATCAAACACACCATGAAGAGGAAATCTCGGAATCATAGGGCACTCGCAAGCGAGTGATACAATCCCGTCCCCTTCACCAATACAATATCACTAACTGACACATCTAACATCAATAACATGATCAACAACATAAAACATCGTTAAATCAAATATCTTCTAAGTTAATCCAAAACATGCCATAAAGGTAACATCAGGATAACATCACATCAAAATATAACATCCACATTGTATAACAATTACAATAAAAAACAACCTAGTTCCAAAGTCAAAGCATAATTAGACACAATCATAATAGGGAAGAACAATGCCGATCAAAGAGCCAAAATGGAGGGGTGTTACATCAATGACCACCGAATCATCAATTGTACCCTCAGGAATCTGGAAATGAAGACCAAAATCTTGTATCTGCTTGAGGGTTAACCTCATGTACTCTCTTTTTAGGACTTCATTTTCATTGGAACAATCTTCCCAAAAGTCCTCAATAGAAGGCTAATGTTGATATGAACTTCCTCCATATAAATTTTGTTTCACGAAACCCTTGCTATCAAAATTAGCCCTCATAAATAAATGTTGTAGGTTAGACTCTTTGAGAAGTCCTTCAACACATTTTTCCATCTGATTGTTTTTGCATGTGAAAGAAGGGGTTGTCAATGGGAAAGGATACCCCTTCTTTCCCATACTTATGTATTTTACATTCACAATAGCCATTTGTTTGCAAACCTCCAAGAACACTAGCAAATCTTTAGGATATCTAGGCAATTTTAATGGCACTTTCTCAAAACCTCTTATCCTCAAGTAAGAAAATTTATCAAATTGAATATAGAGCTCCCAAATTCTGATACAAGAGACAATGATTCAGAAGGAAAACACATTTCAATATTTCCATCCAATTTCCTCATAGCTTCCATAAAAAATGAATCATTGAGAAGGGAAAAATCTCCCATCCCAACTTGTGGATAACACTTGTAAATAGGCATTCTAGAAGTTGGAGGTACCTATGGCTTTAATCCTGGCCAAAATGACCTTTGATTGGCTATAATATATATTAAGCAAGAACATAGATGGAAGATAACAGTCTTCTAGAAATTGACTAATTGCTCGTTCAAATGGAAGCAAATTATTTTGGCCCAATCAATGAACACATTTTCCTCACAAATAACCAAAATGAATTGACACATCCAATCTTCAAAAGATTCAATTTGTGCATTCCCAACAATGTGATGCAACAAAGCAATGGCATCTGCAATTTCCTCTTTGAAATGCATTCTTTTAAGTTTGATAGGCAGTTGTGACCTACCTCTTTTCTTTGATTTCAACCACCCTTTGGCCATAGAATTCTTGCACCAACTCTCATTGGATTTGAAAAACTCACTAGCTATTTCAACAGACATGTCCTTCACAAGAATCCTTAGCGCGTGAGAAACAACTCCAAGAGAAATCTTAGCAACAACAGTCTTGTCCATAGCTTTGATCTCCTGCATTTTTGGAATGTACCTTCTCGCACATGCGCCTATTAGATCCATGCTCAATTTTTTTTTTGGAAAATACCCTGTGTGAGCTAATCCACTTTCAAACAATTTTGTGTCGATAGAAGCTCTTTTGTCACTTTCCAAACGTGCCCAAAATTCCTCGAGCTTAAAGGATCCTAGCTCCATGTCCCTTACGCCAAGCTAGTGATTTTCAATTCCATAATGCATGAGTTCACAATACATAGAGGAACACTCGTATGCTTGAATAAATAATTGCAGATGGAAAAGGTGCTATTATAGGTGCAACCAAATAAATTTTCACCACCTTAATTTATATAAAATGATAAGACATGTGTTTGGTGTTGAATTAATATGGCGCTATATTTTAATCCTCAATAAAGCAAACCCTAAGATTTGTGTACTTTACAAAAATCCTTGATAAGACATCTCTAGGTTGTACTGCATGCCTCATTAAATGCATATGTGGTGCCTTCAAACACACGGGTGAACAACATCTTGCCTTGTCGCAGAAAACTAGAACTTTAGAACTCAAAGTCGAGAGTTACAAAGTTATGAAGACCTCAGACTCCCTGACTACATAATGGACTGACATACTTGACGCCACAAAAGAAAAAGGAGAAGTCTGACCATCGGGAAGTTAGGAAAAACATGAACTCAACGAAAAAGTTAAAAATACTGAGTGCCAACAACATAGGTTTCAAAAATTATAGAATTCACAACAAGAAGTTAGAAACTTAGAGGAGCCCATGACAAAGACTAAAATGGAGGCACAAACTTTAGACCTAGTCAGGAAATAAAAGATTAAAGACCAAGGAAGACAAAAATTAAAGGGACATGATACATAGTATACCTACAGGTAACAGTTGACATTGACCTTAGGACTTTAAGTACAATGACATCTTTCACATCTTCTCCATATCCTTTAATTGAGTTCACTATATCATTGACTCTTAGAAGATAGTCTAAAATATTTTCTTCTTCTGTCATCTTGAGGCCTTCAAATCTAGCTCTCAGTACTTGAAGCTTTGCCAATTTTACCTTGTCATCTCCTTCATAGATCCTTTTCAATGTATCCCAAACATCCTGTGCAATCTTACAATACAAAACCTTGCTATGCATAGATCTAGACAAACTTCATAATAGGAAACCATGCTTTTTCATTGTTCTCATAGTCCCTTTTTGCTACAACATTAGTAGGAGTTGTAGTGGGTGGTGTGTAACTATTTACAAAAGACATTCCACATCAAGCCCTAATGATCCCAAGATTCCCTTCACCATTGAGCTCCAAAAGGCATAATCTATTCCATCAAATCGAGGTGGCTTGTTTGTAGAAGAACCTTCTTGACTGGCCATTGGGTTCACAAATCCAAGGATCTAGCCAAGTTGATTAAGCTTCTCCTAGGGAACCTAGTGCTCTGATACCAATTGTTGGGACACAATAATCGACTAAGGGGGGGTGAATCAGTAGATTTTAAAACTTTAGTCCTAAAAATCTTTGTGTAGACTCAAAACTTAAACTTAGATGTGCATATTAAAACATGAAAAGATATGAAAACCACATGCACATGAAAGATCAACACATAACACTAGAATGTACATGAAAAACACAAGATGAGAAAAAACACGATGAGAAATGTTGCTAGGATCTACAATCCTAATCCAACCTCATAAGAAATAATATTCTATTACAACTTTTAAGGGCACCAACCTTAAGGAGACACCAATCCCCTACTCCGAGCACCAACTCAATACAAATGAGGCAACAACCTCTATAACATTAAAATCTCATATATGCATAAAATTGGTTCTACAAAACTTGATAATGCATCAATACATTCAGTACACAATTTATGTAGCACACTAATCTTCCTCTACCCACTCTCCTGAACAACTGTGATCAACTTCAAATATTCATTCAATCACTTAGTCAGACCGTCTCAACACTTTACTTACACACTTCACTCTCTTACTTTGTAAATCAACTGAAAAACCAACTGTTCTTATTACTGGTCTACTCTTTTATAACATTCTCTACCTTCACACCGTCAAGCAACACCAAACTAGGGTTTTTATGTATCCATATAAAATATCTATGATTTTCCTTGCCTTAGTACCACCATTTTACCCAATAAGCAATAAGATATTTTGCTGGATAGTTACCTAGTTATTAGTGCAAAAAATCTCCATTCATCCATCCTTTTACTTGAATCAATTTCATAACTCTGATTTTTGACTTATCAATTAGTGTCATTCACCTATGCATACATGCCATTGAGTTTTGTCTTCACGCCTTCAAACGCTTAAAAATGTTGACCAAAAAATCGCATGTTGATTCAATGTGAAATCAACCAGTAGAAATAAGCCACGTGCCAACCCCTTATCCATTATCAAATCCATGCCATAAGTCTGCACAAGCCACTATCTATCCTTATCACCTCTCAACCAGGTCACACACTATCGACATGTTGGAGGGACTCAAAAATGACTCCCTTCCTTAAGAAGTGGTCTTGCCAATATACCTTGCTACATTGATCAAGTGGTCCCCACTGCCTATGTGTCACCACATGTTATCATACTCCAATACCACCTTAGACTGTCACTTTCTGCCACATGTTGACATCTTATTCAATTATCCTTCATGCAACGTTTCACAATCCTGCAAGCTCGTGGGGTCAAACTGAGTCAACATTTTCATTTGGATGGATGACGAGCTACTGCCACCTAACACTGTAATGTCATACTCCACTAACTCTCGTCATCATTGTTGTGTCGAAGAGACCGACTATATCCTATTTTTTTGATCTTCATATGTCTCCCTAATGAAGAGCCTTTGAATCTACACCATACACATAAAAACCCTATTTGACCTCCACCATTCCACTCTCCCATGCTAGGTATGGATGGGGTCCCACAATAGGTGTCATAGGCTAGTGGGAACTGTTAGATATTTTTGATCGTCATCATTGATCATACACCATCATTATGTCAGTGGGACTCACTATCCTATTCTACCAATATTGTGTTGCCTCTCTAATCAAGCACACAAAATTCACCAACTTGGAAGGCTAGGTACGAGGGGTCGGTCACCAGACTATTAAAATAATGTAAGTGATAACTTATATGAAATACAACCTATGATAGGCAGTCATCAATAAAATAGAAATTTGTTTGATCACCATGATTGCATAAACCTATGGTTTAACTAATAAACCCTAACAACACCCAAGAGTAGAAACAAATCATTTCTGAGTGCATACTTCAACTTCTAGACTTGCAAAGTATATCTCTGGAATGCTCTCAAAAAATCCATATCAAATCTGGCCACAAATTTTCCTTTAGACACCTAGAAACCACTATTGCAAAAAGAAGACAACATTTTGTCAATTTTACGACATTTTAAACAACTTTTGCAACAATTGCAAGATATGCTTTTCTACTCTTTTGCACCATGAACAACCCACACACTTCCAGAACCTGATCCACATCTCTTTGTCATCATGCCACTAGACTTCCTTGCATGATATCTCCTTTTGACATCAATGAAAATAATATGTCAACAAAGAGGGACTGTCTTTTAATGAGTAGAGCATCTTTTAAGATAGAGTTGTTAAGGCAGCAATAAATTTATTCATGACATTCATTTTAGGTACCTGCTAGCTTGAGAATAATATTCAAGTAAAATGGAGGAAGAGTCATGAAGGCTAATGACAAGGACCTTTGTGCATGAAGAACAAGAGGACAATTCCAATAGGTAAACATTTTCATGAGGATAGTCATAATAATAAGGTAGAGGATATTTTCTTGCCCTTCACAGGTATATAGGACATTTCCAAATTATCATATGAAGTGAAAATGTAGGTAGTCATCAAATATATGAGAGCCTTTAGAAGAATAAGTGATAGTCTAGTGATTTTCAAGTATGAAGAGAGGTATCTAAGTTTGGATCACATTCATATGAAGTAACTTTTAAGTGATAAGATATTAACAAAGGATATCATGATAGTCTTGAAAGAAGATAGTCAAGCTAAATAGGTCATTCTTATACCAAAAGCACAATTCACTATAGGGCATGGCAGTCCCAATCAAAGGAATAATGGACATAATCCAAGCATAGTGTTGGCCACAAGCAACATGCAACCCAAGGAGTATACCTGCAAATTTGGGTTTAAAGCTAAACTTGAACATGAAAAGATATTAGTAAAAGGTGAAGGCTATGTAGACTTAAAAGATAGTTCTATTGTTATGGAAAGAACTCTTGAAAAGGGATAAAGGTACCTAGGTGTATTTCTTTAAATATGAGGTAGAATCCTTGGTGACAGTCATTGAGAAAGACATGACAATATGAAAGATTAAGGAGCATACAAGGACAACTGCTAATATCCAACACCAATCCAATGCAATAACCAATTTTTTTTAAAAAAGGATTCAAGAAGGATGCTAGAGCAGCAAAGTGTCAATTAGTTTCTTTCTCACATTACATCCAAAGGAACTAATGTTATTGTATTAGCTTTCCCACAGTCCAGGACATCTTTAGCAACTTCTTATTATCTTACACCTTTGTAGGTTTTTAACAAGCTCACTACTTTTTTGAGGTCTCTTAGTGTCAAGGCAATGTTTAGCATGAGCCATAGTAGAAGTCTACTTGAAGACATTGAAGGCACAAAGAGAAATGGTAGTCTATGAGAATAGTGTTGTGGGTAGAAATGAAATTGAGTATAACAAATAAGGGGAAGTTGCAAGTTTAAGGATGAGATTCCCAATTCCCATAGAGGGCTCATTTGGAGAGAAAGCCATAGATCAAGAGGGGAAATATAAGATAGATTTAAGAAGGATGTACATAGTGCCAAGAGGATGAACACTGTCACACATGACATTCAGGATAGTACATACAATCTTGTTTTATTCTCATAAGATGACATTAATACATGAAGATAGTTCATATGGTGGCCAGAGGTAAATGATAGCCTTGGAGATAGTAAAGGAGTCTAACCATAAAGATGGCAACTCACCTACATGTGGCTACAAGGCCAGAGTTCAGAAGACCTTCAATACAAGGCTAGAATAAAGGTTGGCTATGAATAGTGGATTGGGTAATAGCCTTGTTTCTCAAGAGGATAGAGCAACAAATGAAATAAGGACTTTGCAAAGAGTGAAGATATCAGACCTTATCACAAAGAATTAAGCATCAAAATGACAAAGTTTTGAACATTTCATTACCATTTTCAAATCACCTTGGAAGCTTGAACAGTAGAGAGGATATCTTGACCATTGAAGAAAGAGTTTGGATATAAGTGAGACGAGTAGAGATTAGAATATCATAAAAAATATGTCACAATATTAAATGATAGTTAGGTATACAATAAGCATAATGACAATTTACAATGCATGGATAGTGAACTTATGGTTATGAAGTTTATCACAGCCAATGTCTCAAGGACTATGGTTGGTATTAATGTATTGAAGACAAAGACCTTTGAAAGCAAGTGACAGAGATATGAAGATAGTTTAAAGCATAGACCTAGAGGATAGACAGTGATAGCCAACTAAACCATGACAACCACAAATGTTATTTTATGGTCAATGTTGCTCGGACTCCAAAAGCTTGCAAATCCAATGACATCAAAGATGCAGATCCATCAACAAAGGGGGAGAACACAAAACTAAATTGACAACCACCAAGCAACTGAGAAGGGGTTGTGTTCTCTGTACAAAGGAAGATAAATCTATTACAATCATCTCTATGGTGAACATAGGTACACCATGACAACTTTTATGGTTGACTAGATGAGAACTTTTATGAGAACAAATATGAGTTTCAACTGCATGGAGACTTTCATGCAGTCCAAATGGACAAGGATAGTAATTATGAAAGGGGATTTGTGTTAAAATATAACTAGTATCCAACATGGAAGGAGTGATTGAGTGAGGTTAGAACTCATAAGGAAAGCTTTTGAAAATGCATTAAAGGAGTCTTGTTCCAAACAAATCTTTTTCCTTTTAAACTTATTTAAAACATGTTCTATTGTTTGCAAGTAGTAGTTTTGAGGCATAAAGAGTAGTGAGGAGGTATGAAGGATAGCTTGACATTTATAACAACAATTTGAGGGTATCTAGGAGGGGATTTTTGAACTGTTAAGGATAGTTGAAGAAGTAATGACCAGTCCCCTATATTTAGGAGCAACTTTGAATAGGTTGCAAACATATAGGGGTGGTTGCAAACATTTAGGAGCTAACAACATCTGAAAGGGTCAACACCTCCCTTCTTTAATGCCACTTTGGAGGTTGATAGCTAAATGATATTTGGAAAGCAGTTTTTAGGCACCCAAAAGTGTTTTGACCTATTCAACATATGTACACATGTCATTTATCTATTGTAACAGATTGCTAAGGATTTGGAAAGACTTGCATACTAAATAGTATGACCTTTTTCATTTTGGACTTAGTTCTTTTCACTTTTTGGAAAAACATTATAAGCTTGGAGAAGTTTCTTTCTTTTCATTTTTGTGCATTGTAATTTAGATTTTTAGCCTTTGAGATTGAAAATAAAACATTGTAACACTCTTTTTCAAGCATTTTTCAAGAGGAATACATTTTTAGACTTATTTTTCTATAAAGAAACACCTTCTATAAATAAAGTTAAGTACTTTTGGCCTTCAAGAATTATGTTTCCATTATGCATGTGAGGTAATTGATGTCATTTTCATGATTTTCATATGTAAATCCTTGAATAAATGTCTTATTTTTATCATTTTTCAAACATAAAGGTTATATTGTGTAGGTCATTGTTTGTATCACTGTTTAATAGAGGTTAGTTGTGATGAACACTACTTCTGTTCCTTCTAAAAATTGCAAAAAAATAGACATTTCCATGAAATACTGATACATAGACATGTCAAATGTTGATCGTGTTGTGCACAAATAGCCAAGATGTTGATTAAGTTGTGTGTTAAAACAACAGTTCAAATCTGAGCAAAAAACACTTTTTGGTGAATCACCTTAGAAAGAAGTGGGTTCATTTTCAAATTAGTCCTTACTCTTTTCCTCAACAAAGCATTAGCATAGGTTAGTTTAGGTGATATAACTAAGAGAACCAACTTACTCTGGAGGTTAACTCCCACAACCTGAGCCCACAATCAAGGGAATTATCTAGTTATGCTTCACTAATAAACTAAGTTATGCAACTTAGCAAGGGTGTGTTATTTGATGATAACAAAAATATAAAGTAAAAGTAAAATGTATCCAAACATAGTCGTGTGAATAACAACAAAACATGAGGTCTATGTGTCGGATGGGCTTAAATGTCACACACTAAGCGTTGAACGCTTAGTGTGGGCCCCTCCTATCTGCAGCCCTGTTTTCCTATTTCCATTCTGCTAACTACCAAAGGTGTAATGCCCCACCACACAACCCTAGGGGAAATTGCAATTCACTAACCAAACGCAACAATTTTTATTTTTTATTTTTAAAAAGAGCAATAACGTACAAGTTCGCTACACATTGCCAACATCCCCTAAGGCTATGAGACAAAGATTACTTAAACCCGAATTAAACAACCAATGAATGAAAACATAACATCATTCAATTAAGGAATTAAAGTACATACATTCCATACATGATAATTACATCAAAGACTAATAGATACAACATGATATCCAATAACGATTGTTTACAATATAATTACAACCCTCATTCCCCGAATGAGGTAAATCAAATAAGCATGATAATATATTACAATTTCCACCTCTGTACAAATGAGGGGTAATGAAATACAAGAATAACTGGAATGAAAGAACTAGAAGAGTAACAAGAATCAACGAGCTCCCCAACATGAAATTCTTGTCCACATGATCACGATCAAAGCCAACGGTGTAAGGTGCACGTTCCACCCAACCAAGTGAAACCCAAAGGCTCACCCCCCGTGCTAGGAGATAGTAACAAGGATTTTTGGTCAAGACCAACTACCTCTAGACAAAGGCTAAACATAACTGAACTAACTCAAATACCAAAATAACATCACTTAACATAGTACGAAAACTCACAAGACAATACATTGCTTCCAGGTTACATAGGTCAAGTACATCATTTGCACACCACATAATAACTGACTAACTGTTGACATAGGGAGAGTGTCATACATAAATTTCCATGAGTTACCCTAGCTCAACCTTCTTAGGCTACCGGACCCCCATCATGGGTTACCCTGGCTTGCCTCTACCGACGCTGGACCCTCATGCAAAAATATGCGTCTCATCTCATCTCGAGCCTTAATAACACATACTTCATGAGAGAGGCATTCTTTAACTTAATTAGTGTGAAGTTCCCCATTAATTATTTTAGATTATCGCTTGATTAAACCCTAGGTGAGATACCCTAGCGCCCCTTTGTGTGCCAGACCCCCACAAAGAGCCACTCTCCTATCGACAACACAACCACAATACAAAACCACAATCCAATGGTAAACTAGAAAGACGACCTCTCCAATCCAAGGAGGAAATGAACAATGGAAACTCACTCCAAACACTGGAGGAAACAAAATACCAACCCCCACTCCTTCCAAAGGAGGCACAAATTACATAACCCTCTCCTAATCCCAAGGAGACGCATATCCTCCCCGCTCGTGAAAACCGGGTGAAACATGTTGTAACTATGCACATTTTCCACGACACAACAAAAGTTGGCTAACATAAAGACAACCCACAACAGGATGCAATCCCCTATCTGGAAGACTTCAACAATTACCCTATACTCCCAACATCGAGCAAGAAGGAATAAACATTTAAAAGCATTTCCAACAGTTATAACAAGCTAACGTTCAGATTTCCTAAATCCAGTCAATCACAATTTTCTTTTCTTGCACTTGAAATAAATAAAAGCCATTCATGTATTTTAAGTCTCACCACCAAATTCATGATCAAGCATACAATAATCAAGGTCGTTTAACTAAAATAAATCATTTATTAACTCTAATTTCACATCTATAATCATAATCAAAGCATTTAAATAATGAAGTCATTTAACTAATATTTAAATCAATTTTCTTGTTCTAGGTTTACTATTATTTTCAAATTACATCATTTAAATAATTCAAGGCATTTATCTTATTCAATCAATCTTATTTCACACTAATAACACCTTGTTCATTAAATAAATATAAACTTTACTAAAAATATCTATTTATCTTAAATATTTCAATCTGCTTAATAAAGCAATTTTAATTTCCATATAAAACAATTTAATTGAACTTACCAAATATTTAAAAATCATATATATAAAAATATACGTGTATATATACTATGCATATATATATATATGCATATATATATATATATATATCTAATTAAATATATTTGCGTAATTATATAAATCACATATATTTATATATATTTAAATTAATTATTATTTAAATAAATATTATTTAAATATTATAATAATATTATATATATATATATAATATATTAATATTAATATAATATTAAATAATATTTATAAAATAAAACACAAAAACCGAAATCCAAAAATTTCGTTGGACTGCCACGAAGCCCTAAAGGCCGCTGCCTGTGTGAGCTTCACACAGTCCGTGGCCGCTAGGGCCGCGGCCCCACACAGTCTGTGGCCGGCCACGGTCTGTGTGGTGGCGGTGGGGTTTGACCTCCCACCCCACAGCAACAACAAAAAAATATATTTATTTATTTATTTATTTATTTTATATAAAAAAAACCATGCATCTATATATGGCGAAAATACAGGGTATTTTCTGGGTTTATCCCAAAATCCAAATTTTTCAAATATAACAAATATATTTGTATATATATTTGTGAATATATCCATGTATTGATATGCATGGGTATATTCACAAATATATATATACCCAGATTTTAATTTCATACCCAAATTGTGAAAATAATCCAAATCCATTGCAAGAACAAAAAAATATTTTCTAAACAACAAAGAGGGTTGATTTTCTTTGATTTTCCTTCTATTTTTTAGTGTAATTTCTTGTTTGGTTTTCCATTTCCAAAACTAACTACAAGTTTGCAAATTTGAGAGCATTTCTATGGATTTTCATTGAATCAAAACTATATTTTCAATCATTCAAAATGAGCAAGAAGAAGAAGAAAGAAATGATGGAACCTTGTGTTTTCTCCAAAATTTGCAAGCTTCAACAATGGAGAATTCCAAGCACTCCTTCACTCCACAAACTTAGCCACCTCCAAGCTCTCCACCAAAATCAAACCAAGAATTTTTGCTCTCCAAAATTCAAAATTAAATTTTCCCAATAAACATGAATTACCTTATGCAATTTTCTCCCCCAAATTTGTCAAAGCCCTAAAATGGACTCACCCACCAAAACTTATTGCTAAAAATGGAGATAAAAATCTATTTACAACCCCAAAGGCAATTAAATTTCTTTAACCAAATGAATTTAACAATTCACAAATAAAATTATTTTCAACTTTTATTTCTAAAAGTAAAATATAAAGCATAATTCTAATTTTTGATTTAATCCAAAAATCTAAAGATGCCAACATGGCTAAATTGATTTAATTTATCCCTATTAATTTAATTAGTCAATAAAATAAATCTAATTCAAAATTAGATTATTTTATTAATTAAATTAATTAATTAATTAATCACCAATTTTCCAACATCTCAATAAGACAAAACAATCATCATTTATAAAATTCAAAAGCCATTTAATCACTTTTAACTTGCAATTTTTAAATACAAGGCAAGGAGGAAACTAACAACATAAAAATCATTTTTAATTTTATTTCAAAAAGGAATGCAAGGAAATTTCTATTTTTGATTTGATCTCAGTATTTAATAATGCTAACACAACATTTTAATTTAATTTATCAATAAATAAATCTAATCCATGATTATATTATTTTATTGATTGAATTAAATTAACTAATTAATTAATAATCACTCATTTATTTATTTTGAAAAAGCAAATAAATAAAACAAACACCATTTATCTTGCAAATTTAAATACGCAAGCAAGGAGGGAAGAGGCAACAAAGAAATTAACTTATCCTTACTATCTCCCAATCGATACCGTTGGTCGATGGACACGCTCAAACCTGTGAAACCAGGTGGAGTCGATGTCCTGTACCTGCATCCTGCACACAATACGAGTGTCAAAACATGCATATAATATATTAAAACACACCGTGAAAAGGGAATCGCGGAATCACAGGGCGCTTGCATGCGAGTGATGTGATCCCTTCCCCTTCACCAATACAGTATATGTAGTACCCCTCCGTTTATGCTTATGTTTTCTGTTGATACTTTTTCATATTGTTAGACTTATGATGTTTTTGTTGGATACTTTGATCGCTAGTTTTGAGCGATTGTGGATTATTCTGTGACATGATGATACTTTGTGTGATGTTTATTGATTTCAGACATGTTATGATTTAGCGTAGATGTTTACTTTCAGTTGTTTATTGCTATGCACATGCTTATGATGGACTAACAACATGCATTGAGTCAGTTTTTTTGTGAGTGTATTGGTGTGGAGAACAGAATCGCATCACTCGCTTGCGAGTGCCCTGCGATATCTGTGATTTTCTCCGCACGGTGTGCTTGTTTACTGTTTTATATATATATACTTGTATGCACATTGTTTGCTCGGTTGCAGGATTTGCAGGTACATGACACCGACTCCACCTGTGTAATCAGGTCTGAGTGTGTCAAGACTCAACGGAAAATGTTGAACGAGAGATAGTAGTTAGGTTTATCCTAGTCCGGTCTTTAACCTTAGTTTTAGTACATTGTCAGTTTTCAGTTTGGGTCATAGGTTGTATTGTGTTTCTGTTGGTAAATCATTTTTGAAAGGTAAATATTGGTTTATTTTAAATGTTTGTTATTGTGTTCTAATTTTTGTTATTCAAATTAATATTTAAATATGATTGAAATTTATTTACTTGATTATTTAATACATTAGTTAGTTTATTTAGTTAAATAGTTGGTCTTAAAAGGATTTAACTATTTAATTAAATAAATTAATTAATTAGATTAAATTATTAAGTGCATAAATTATATTTTATTTAAATGAATTATAAAATTAAAAAAAAATAAAAATTAAATAAATTGCATGTGATTTGAAAGAAAATTGGTTTTCAAATTTTAAAATTAAATAAATTAATTAAATTTGCATGTAAATTTTGAATGGCAAAATTTGTCGAGAAGTGGAGAAGATATTTTCTCAACAACTTCTCGACAAGTGTGTGAGTGCCATAATTGCAAAAAGTTTGTTGAAAACTTTCACGGAGGTTATTGAGGATCTCGGGATTTTGCACGGGGATATGGTATTGCCTCAGGGAAATTTTTCTGGGGGTTGGCAAAAATTTCTTTACTGTTAAAAATTTTATATTCTTAAGATTTGTTATCTCTCTGGGGTTGTTATTTCTTTGTGGAATTTATCTTGCCTGAGAGATTTGTTTGGTTGGAAATCTTGTGGATCTCGGGATTTTCTTGGAGAAGCTTTTGGGATTTTCAACAGGCAGAGGTTACACTTCAACATACAGATCTTCAAGCACAGGGTTTTAGGTATTCCTCTTGTTTTTCATTGATTTCTTTTGTTTTTTTAAAAAAAACTCTCTGTTAGTTATTTGAGATTCAAGAATTCAAGAATTTGGAAAATATTGAAGAAAAATTTAAAAGAAACAGATTAATACTCTGTGTGTATAGAAACATATTTGTTTTAGATATTTTGCGAAAATAAATTTCTGGAAAATTATGCTGAAAAAGAATTGTTTTTATTTTGAAAACTACTGTTATTATTCTGTATTTTCATATTCTGAAAATCAATTTTATCAGAAAGAAAATATTATTTCCAATTTCTGTGTACAGAAACAGTGATATTTGTTACTGTATATATATATATATATATACACATAAATATATATATATTATATATATATATATATATATTATATATATATATATATATTTATGCATATATATATATACATATATAAAATGGTGAATTATTTTATTGATTGTTAAAAGTAAACCGTAGAGAAGTCGTAGCGAATTCCGTCATTTAAAAGAATTGGAAATTCTCAGGTCGAAATCCGTGTTTTTACCAGGGTTTTTATTTGTTAATTTTTTATTTTTTTACTGTGGATTTATTGTTATAATGGAGGCGTGGGGTTTGCCCACAGCTGTCCCATATGGGGGTGACGGCTGTGAGGCAGCCGACGCCGCCCTTACGAGCAGCGGCGGCTGTCTCACCGCCGCCTCCCCATACGGGGTAGGCTGTGGACAGCCACCACTGTATGTTTGTTTTGTTTTTAAAAAAAAAACCCTACTCTGTATACTATGGAAAATAAACGAAAATTAAAACCAAACAAAATTCATGTGTATTGAATTAAATTCGATTTTACAGATTTCAATGCAGATTTATTCCATACTGTTTATTTAATCCGATTTAACTGTATTTTAAATTGATGAATTATAATATTGTATAAGAAATATCATTTTAGTTATATGGAATCATTAGAAGATTAAATATATATTATATGAGATTTAACATTGAAAATTATGGAATAAAATATATGGTGAAATGAGAGAAAAATTAGAAAAATGATTTTAAAAAAAAAAGTTATTTTTCTTAGATTATTTAAATATCTTTTGTCAAAATGATTTATAAACATATTGTTCTCAAGATGTGCATATGGATTTAGAATATCCAAATGGTAGGAGTGTATTTGATCTATTGGATTAAATTTTGTATTGGGCAAATAGGAAATTGTTTATTTTATGTGTTATTAAAAGTCTTCCAGATGTGGTACTTTCTTGGGAGGTAAGTTAAGCTATGGTTTTTCGTGTTTGAACAAACTAGGGTAGTGCACTGAATTTTGTAAACGAAATTGAGACCTTTATTGTGGTAATTTTGGCAGTTATTTGTTGATCTTTTGTGCACTTTGTAAACCCTAGTCTTGTAAACCTAGAAACCCTTGTTATGTTAGGGGAGTGGCTAGTCGTAAGGGCCGACACACAAAGTGGTGTCAGGGTAACTTACGATTAGTTAAGTAAGTCAGTGTAAACTAAAGAACACAGTAGATAGATTTAAAACATTTAACAAGATGTGCATGCCTCGCTTATGACTCATAAGCTACTACAGTTATGAGTATAAGTCGAGAGGGCCTGGAATGGCAAAATCGGTGTCTCGTTTCCTTAAGAGGCATTCGATTCCGCAACTGTATGCAATAGGGGCCGGGTTTCGTAAGAGGTTTCTAGGGTAACCCAAGGATTGGGGGCCGGGATCTAGGAAGAAACACCAGGGTAACCATTGCATCGTTGTGATGACACTCCACCTAGAATAATAGTTAAACCTTGTGTATGTGATTCAATCAAATGTCAAAAATCTGGAAGCAATGTAACCAATAGTTTGAATGTACTAGTGTCTAGGGTTAGTAGATTAGGTCTAGGTAGCCTTGTTACTATCTCCTAGCACGGGGGGTGGACCTACGGGTACCACATGGTTGGGTGGAACGTGCACCTTACTCCGTTGGGTCCCCAGTTTGTTCGTTGCATTGAGCGCTTCATGGATGGAGAGCTCGCACATGGACTTTGTTTATACTTTCATCATTGTATATTGTAACTTGTAATTGAAAACATCCCTCAAATGTATAAGAGGTGATCATTTGTAAATTGTATCTATTATTTGAACTACCTCATCAGAAGGATGAGCAATGTAATATCTTATCAATGCAATGTATGGAAAAATGTTTGTATTTCATTATATCTTGAATGGAAATTTATCTTTATGCAATGTTTATATTATGTTATGAATTATTAAGTGCAATGCGAAATACTTATGTCGCTTATGGAATACTCAAAGTAGTGTAACGTCGTTTAACCTAAGAATGTATGCAACTAATTAACATAATATTAATACTTAATTTTATTTTTTATTACACTATTATATCACTTTTGCAACATTCTTAGGTTATTGAGACGGGGCATTACAGTATAGCTAACTGAAACATCTAAAATCCATGATATAATCAAAAGTGTAAAGCATCGTTAATTCACATGCATGCTAATCTAATCCAAGACATGCAATAATAATAACATCTGAATATAATTTAATCACATTAAAACATAATGTTTACTTTGCTTATCAATTAGCAGTCAAAAGTAGCCAAGTTCCACAATCAAAGTGCTAACAAAATAAAACATACATAGAGGAACACTGTTTAATCCAACGAGCAAAATGGAGGGGTGTTACAGAAGGCATGCAATAATAATAACATCTGAATATAATTTAATCACATTAAAACATAATGTTTACTTTTCTTATCAATTAGCAGTCAAAAGTAGCCAAGTTCCACAATCAAAGTGCTAACAAAATAAAACATACATAGAGGAACACTGTTCAATCCAACGAGCAAAATGGAGGGGTGTTACAGAAGGCACTTTACCTTGCCCCCCACCGAGAATATAAGTTAATGTTTTAACTTATATTGTTTTACTTTTTTATTAGTATTTTTAATTGCATAATATATTATATAGTTTTACATTATATTGCATGTTTTCTCTTATATGTGTTAAATTGAAACCAAAATTGTTTAATTTAATATTTATTTTTACGAAGTATATTATTTGTAATTAAAATTGTTAAAAGTGGTTATTATTAAGTGTATTTATAAATTAATTATATGGTTTGTATTTTTATGTAAAGTAAATATTTATATTTTATAAAATTTATATGTTTTATTTAAATAAAATAAAATTTTAAAAATAATTTTGACTAATTTGATTAGTTAATATATTTTATTTTTTTATTATTATCTTTATTAAATTGACAGTTCATCTATAACCACCAAGCATTTAATCTTATTAAATATTACTTTTCTAAAAAAACATTGCATCTCATATTTTACAAAAAAAAATTATAATATAATGAACACAACATGGATAAATTATTAGGCCATCAAACCCCACTAACATATAACAAAACCAATGCACTTAAAATTGTCCAATAAAAATAATGCAATACATGTTTTAACAATAGAAAACATAGAAAACATGATATTAATAATCTAATAGTTAGTTGTTTTATCTTTTAGCTTATTCTTATAAAAAAAAATAAGGTACTATGAAAAAAAGATATAATAGGGTACTTTGAAAAAAATATTGAAATTTAGATTGAAATTTTAAATTTTTATATTTAATTATTAAAAAATTATAAGAAATATTTAAACTAAATAAAAAAAATAAAAATTAAATTGTGTTATTTAATTCTTAATGCAATACATATTTTAACCATAGAAAACATGATATTAATAATCTAATAGTTAGTTGTTTTATTCTTTAATGTATTCTTATAAAAAATAGGGTACTATGAAAAAAAGATAGAAATTTAGATTGAAATTTTAAAATTTTATATTTAATTAATAAAAATTATAAGAAATATTTAAAGTAAATAAATAAAATAAAATTTAAATTGTGTTATTTAACTCTTAATGCAATACATATTTTAACCATATAAAACATAGAAAATATGATATTAATAATCTAATAGTTAGTTGTTTTATCCTTTAGTTGCTCCTCCCAAAAAGTTATAGAAT
The DNA here is from genome assembly GCA_007258455.2 of Sequoia sempervirens. Lineage (NCBI taxonomy): Eukaryota > Viridiplantae > Streptophyta > Pinopsida > Cupressales > Cupressaceae > Sequoia > Sequoia sempervirens. The sequence goes on from VDFB02265332.1 coordinate 43,505, forward strand.
AGTTATGTTTTAATTAGTTGTGTTTAATAAATTTAAAGCTGTTTGGGAAGACTATAATAGGTATGAGAGGGAAATTATAATGGTAAGTGCAAGTTTTACTCCATGGTGTATGAGAAAGCGCACAAGAAGCCTAAGCCTAGAATGAATCCATTATTAATAAAAGAATTTAGAGTGAAAAAGCTAGTAGCATGTTGGTTCTATCCTAAAAAAACCCCTCATCATGGTTGAAATTACTCTCATAAATCCTCACATTGTTTCTAATTATGCACTTCCTAAAATTGTGAAGTATGCTTTTTTTTTCATTTATCTAATTCAATTGCTTCTATTATGAATTGAAGAAAGATAGGGGGTATCCCTATAATATTATTTAAAATTAGGGGGAAAACTTATAAGTCCATGTCAATTTTTATAATTGGAGACAAAAATGAATCTTTTACCTTTGATTGAAATCAACCCATTGATTTTCATCCAAAGGGTAGAATCAGGAAATTTCTCTTACAAAAAGGTCAACCTCTTGTACAAAAATGATAAGAAAACCTTCTAATTATAACTATAATTTATATGGGTTGTGTGATGATAATTTCATGCATACTATCAAGGATAATGGTTTCTTGATTCTGGATAATGATTCAAACAACACTAAAGGTTGGCATAACCTTATCAAATATTTGCAAAGAAAATTCAAAAATTAAAATTAAAATTAAAGCAACAAAACACTCACATGATTTATAAATTGAAACAAATTAAAAACTCTCCTTAAATATTTACATAGATTCAAGAATAACCCAATTTGAACCATGCTTACCCCACATAGTCTTCAAGGGGCCTATAATCTTATGAAAGATTTACCAAAAAAAAAATCATAAAAAAATTGGATAGCATGATTTAATAGATTGAAATGAATTAAAAAAATTCTTATAGAATAACTAAAGAGCTCTAACCCAGGTTTACAAGTCATAAAAAGGTGAGTCCAAGATTTCAAATTAAAAATTGAAAATTAACCTTTTTTAAAACAAAAATTAATCTGATATATATATATATATATATATGCTAGTAGCATTCACAATGTGAGATGGAAGACAAAATTATTAAGGTTAGGGTTAGGGTTATAGTTAGGGTTAGGGTAAGAATTATACTATGAGTTTAAGGTTAGAGTTAGAATTAGAGATAGAATATGGGTGAGGGTTAGGGCTAAGGTTTGAATTAGAGTTATGGTTATGGATAAGATTATAGTTAGGGTTGGGGATGAGGTTAGGGTTAGAATTAAAATGAGTGTTAAAATTAGGTTTAGATTTGGGGTAAGGATTATTATACTCGGGTTAGAGTTGGGATTAGGATTATGATTATGATTATGATTATGATTATGATTATGATTAAAGTTAGGGGTAGGGTAAGGGTTAAGGTTAGAATTAGGATTAGGGCTTGGTTTAGATTTAGGATTATGATTATGATTAAGGTTAGGGGTAGGGTTAGGGTTAGGGAACTAGGTTTATAGTTATGATTAGGGTTTTCTTTATAGTTAGAGATAAAATCAGAATTAGGGTTAGGTTTCACGTTAAGGTTATTATTAGGATTAAGGTTAGGGTAATAATTAGATATAGAATTAGGGTTAGGGTTAAGGGTTCAAATTAAGGTTTACTTTACGATTAGATATAGAATTAGAATTAGGGTTAGGTTTTACATCAAGTTTATAATTAGGGTTATAAATACATTAATTTAGATATTTCTTTTTCAAAGATTTTAAAGATTTTTTAATTTTAAGTATATTAAAATAGAAACTTGTAAATTTAGGAAAGTTCTTCCACACTTAATTTTGTATTTTTTAGAAACTTCTTTTTAGATGTAATAATTTAACATATTCTTTGTATATCTTATCTTTATAAATAATGTTATATAAATTATTTAATTTATATGGTAAATAAGCTAGTTTTAAATATATTAGTTTAAAAACTTATTTTATATGTAATCATAAATTTATTATGGTTCCTTTGTATTTAATATTAAATTGATTTTAGATGTGCATTTTTATGAAAAGCCTTTATATTAGACTTGAAGTTGCTATATTTTTGTTATGCATAATGAAATCTTTAATAAAGTCTTAAATTTATAATATATTAACTTAGAAACATCTTTTTTATGTGTAATAGTAAATTTAGGATATTTCTTTTTTTATTCAATTTGTAAATGTTCTAATTTTAAATACATTAATTTAAATATTTATTTTCAAAGATTTTAAAGATTTTTTAATTTTTAAGTATATTAATATAGAAAATTATAAATTTAGGAAAGTTCTTCCACACTTAATTTTCTAAGTTTTATAATATTTCTTTTATAGTTAATTTTTTAAATTTTAGAAAGTTCTTTTTATGTTTAATAATTTACTTTTATTATAAGTTCAATTTAAAACTAAATTCAAATTTATTCATAATAATACTTAAAATATTAAGATTAAAGAAAATAATAGTATAAACTTAGACTACACTTAATAATGTCTCCACAACATTCCAGCAAGAAAAAAAAGTTTAATTCTTCAACCAATAAAATATTCAATTAGCAATATTTTAAATAATTACCTAACTAGCATATATTATTCAATAGAACAAAACTTGCAACTATTCTCCTTGAAACATATCTTACTCAAAAAAATAGTATACCTAAAACACTAGGTATAATTGAATGATCATTGAATTTTCCAAACTATTTTTGTCTTCTCCTCATGCATTAACATCAAATGGAATACTCTTAAAAAGTTTGCAACCCTTAAATTAAACTCTAATACAAAGAGTAGAAAAAAAGTATTAAAATAATTTCTTAATATGCAACTAAAATGTGCATTTCATCTATAGCTTTTAAGCCAACATTTTATTCACTTCAGCAGGATTATTCAATGGGTTTTAAGAAAGGTATTTATTAAAATATCTCAAAATAACCATTCTTTTCTCATGCATATTGAACATTGAACATTAAATTTATTAGCTTAACTTGAATTGCGAAAAAAATACTTAATTTAAACATCTAAAAATAAATCAGAAACGCTACCCATGATTGCAACAAATAATCTAGAACTAATTAGAAAACATTAATAAACTTATAAAAGAAAACATAATGTTAGGGTTAAATTATAGTTAGAATTAATTTTTAAATTAAAAGCATGAGTTAAAAATACCCTGTATTTGGCCACTATTACAAGGACTAAAGAATTAAATTTTGAAATATGTTTCCTTATATAACAATAGGCATGTATAAATTCATAATAGATTAAAAAAAAAATCAAATAGAAAAAATATTTTAGCTCTCATTGGTTAGAAAGAGAATTATTAATAACTAGTTAATATCTAGTGGTGCCTATAGTTCCCTAGTAGGAACTAATAAGGTACTATGAAAAAAAGATTGAAATTTTAAAATTTTATATCTAGTTATTAAAAAATTATAAGAAGTATTTAAAGTAAATAAATAAAATAAAATTTAAATTTATTTCAAAGGGATCTCATAAAAATAATAATATTAATATTTTTATTAAATAATTTTAAGTACATTAATTTCACTTTATATTAGTGTGGGTTTCAAGGATTGAATTTTTTCCTCTATATATTATGTCATTTAGTCTTTATATTATTATAAAAATATATTGTAAGGTATCAGGTTCTAATGTAATATAGATAATAAGATTAAATACTTGATGGCTATAGATCCACTTGTCCATTTATCTATGTGATGAATATCTAACTTTTTGGCATTTTATGATCAAACACTCTATTCATGATTAATGATATTTTTTGAACTTTTTTACATAAGAATTTTATCTAATTTTCTTTCAATTTACATGAAGTAAGAATAAAAGTCAAATAAATTAACTACCAACTTATTCAAACTTAGAGTTAAATAACATAATCTAAGTACTCTTTTATTTATAGACTAACAAATATTTCTTATTATTTTTATAGGATCCCTTTGAAATAAATTTAAATTATATTTTATTTATTTACTTTAAATACTTATAATTTCTTAATAACTAAATATAAAATTTTAAAATTTCTATCTAAATTTCTATCTTTTTTTCATAGTACCCTATTTTTTTATAAGAATACACTAAAGGATAAAACAACTAACTATTAGATTATTAATATTATATTTTCTATGTTTTCTATGGTTAAAATATGTATTGCATTAAGAGTTAAATAACACAATTTAAATTTTATTTTATTTATTTATTTACTTTAAATATTTCTTATAATTTTTTAGTAATTAAATATAAAATTTTAAAATTTCAATCTAAATCTTTATCTTTTTTTCATAGTACCCTATTTTTTTATAAGAATACACTAAAAGATAAAACAACTAACTATTAGATTATTAATATAATGTTTTCTATGATTAAAATATGTATTGCATTAAGAGTTAAATAACACAATTAATTTTTTTAAATTTATTTAGTTTAAATATTTCTTATAATTTTTTAATAATTAAATATAAAATTTTAAAATTTCAATCTAAATTTCTATCTTTTTTTCATAGTACCCTTTTTTTTTTTTATAAGAATATACTAAAGGATAAAACAGCTAACTATTAGATTATTAATATCATGTTTTCTATGTTTTCTATTGTTAAAATATGTATTGTGTTATTTTTATTGGATAATTTTAAGTGCATTGGTTTTACTATATGTTAGTGGGGTTTGATGGCTTAATAATTTATCTCTGTTGTGTTCATCATATTATAAAAAAAATTGTAAAATATGAGATGCAATTTTTTTTAGAAAATTAATATTTAATAAAATTAAATACTTGGTAGTTATAAAGGAATTGTCAATTTATTGAAGATAATAATAAAAAATAAAATATATTAACTAATCAAATTAGTCAAAATTATTTTTAAAATTTTATTTTATTTTATTTATAAAGCATATAAATTTTATAAAATATAAATATTTACTTTACATAAAAATACAAACTATATAATTGATTTATAAATACACTTAGTAATGACCACTTTTAACAATTTTAATTACAAATAATATACTTAGTAAAAATAAATATTAAATTAAACAATTTTGGTTTCAATTTAACACATATAAGAGAAAACATGCAATATAATGTAAAACTATATAATTACGCCGAAGGCGTGTCCCTCTATGAGCTTTAAAAGCTCATTTTTACCATCGACGGTTGAAAAGTATGGAGGCGCTCGGAAAGGTTCTCCATCTATCGATAACCGTTGATGCTTTATCTGCTCACATTTTTTCATTTATCACGTATTCATTATGGGTCCCTCATTTGACCTTTTCGGTGTGGCCAGGCATCTACGGCTACAAGCATTTAATGCCATTGTTTCCAGAGACTAATTTTGCTGAGCGAGATCTTGTTGCAATAAACACAGTAAATTTTTGAATATAACTGAAGATGACAAGTGATTCTTGAGGAAGCGTAAAGGTGGAGAAAAACACCTACACACCATTACCAGCGCTCCTTTGTCAGTTAAAAATGTTGTGACAGGATTTCCTACTAAAATTAGCCATTAAAGACATGTAACTCTTTTTAACTTCTGCAGGAGAAACAACAGTATGGCCTGTGAGCATGACCGCTCTGATCTTCCTCTTTGAGATGAATGCGCGAGAACCAAAATTGAATCTGGTTTAGTGTGTTCAATTTGATTGGATGAATGCGGGAGAACCAAAATTTCCCAATGGGCAATCAAAGCAAATGCGAAAACGATTCACACAGGAAAGGGCAGAAGATTGCAATATTTTCACTAGGATTACGAAAGGCACGACAGACAAGAAGAACCCCTAAAACACTATAAAGGAACAAAGAGCTAAGCGAATAGAGTAAAATGGGAAACTAAAAGAATTTTAAAATTGGGTGCAGGTGCATAGAAGAAGATAAAGATACTCAGATAAGGCCTTTCAATGCAGAAGAGAATGAGATCTAAGGAGGTGATCATCAAAGTAATCAGAAGGGAAAAGTGGTCAAAATGGCCACCTGCATGACGGGAGGGTCTACCAAATATTCTTGACCAATATGGTGTAGTTGTTAGGCATGAAAAGTTGGGTTCATTTACTAACTGAAAACCTTGTCAAGAGGGAAAAAAGGAGGCGGTGAAAAGAGCGATACCCACCATAGTGAAATCTCCATCTTTGTCACAAGCTTCTTCTAAGTGTATCCTGAAACTAAACAATCTTGACTACATTCAAAGCATTGATGGACAAATTCTTAGCAGGCTGCTGATATATACGCACACCTTCCTCCTCCCTTTCCACACAACTCATTCCCAATTTCTGTTTTCCTACGTAGATCAAATGCCTTCCTCACAAGCTAATTTTATTCCTCATAATGGAAGCCATATTCCAAGATCACTTGTTGACTCCATCAAGTCTCCATTTGCATTCCATTCTACTCGCTGCTTCTTGACACCACTCTGCATCTTAGTATTTCTTCTTGTTCACTATCATGTTGTGTGTTACAGATCATTTGCATGGTGGTTTCAAAATAGATATTATGGCAGAGTGTTCAAATTTGTGTTAGCTAAATGAGGGCAGTAACTGATGGAACTTGGGCAGTGATCTTTATTCCAACATATTTCAAGTTTGTTGTTGATGTGGTTGTGAAGAAAATTGTGCACATTTCTCAAAGCCCTGGGCTACACTCTGCTTTTGAGAGGTATATTTTGTCATGTCCCCTTCTAGCTGACATCTCTCAGAGCTCACGATTAGCCTATTATGCGACCCTCGTAGGCTGATGGGATGGATAGAGGGTCTTGATGGAGCTTGGCTTGGCTTCAGTTGTCAGTTTGTTATCAGTTGGCTTTCGTTTGGGCTCATTCAGACACTTTTGCTTGGATTGCTATTTTCAGCAGTTTTTGGCACTCAGCGGAGCACCCCTGCTATTTTTAGCAGTAGGGTTTGATCACGTGCAGAATCACTTCCTTATTCATCAGCTTCAGATAGTTCGTGCATCGGGTATATATCGAGAGAGATATTAATATTTAATTGATTTAATTAAATATTAATTTTTGGAGCTTATATTAAAAAGTTATAATATTTTAAATATTATAAATTAAGTGATTTTCGTTGAAGGGGTCGCCCATCATGGAAGGGGCCATTTTAATTATATTTTATAATTAAAATGTGATTTAAAAACTATTGAGAAATTAAATGAGGAAGTTCAAATTTATTTTAATGATCCCTAATTGAGGAAAATCATACTTTTCAAAGAGTATAAGGTTTTGCATTGAAATTCGAGCTCATTATGTTATTGAATATTGAAAATCGTTCAAGTCTTCAACCAGAGCACGAAAGCCAAGGGTTTCAGTCTCAGAGCATTGGGGAATGAGCCATCTCCAGTGAAAGCAATTCAGAGGTTGTGAAATATCATCCGATTTATTGCCAGGTAGAGGGATTTCTTCATTCAGAAGTAATCACAGAGCTTCAGAGTTAATTTATCTTCAGGGTTTTTGGCCGGGAATACATTCATAAAGGTTCTATCACCTTGGGCGCTTATTTCACAAATCCCATACTGAGCTGATTGAGCCGTACCTTTTTATTAATTGCTGCTGACACCAGCCGTACCATCCTACAGTAGGCCGTACCAGCAGCAAGGGTCGTACTTGTTGTCTTGAGAAAAGCACTTAGCTTTTTGGCCTCCAGTCTTCACCAACAGGGGCTCCTTTTTACCTGGCATTGTTTTGGATCTTCTGACGGAGGGAGAAAGGGTTATCTGTTGCAGCCGTACCAGATCAAGGACATTTCCATCTTGCTGCAAATCAGGTTTTTGAAATAATATTTTATATTATCTTGTATGCATGCTAGAGATCTTCTATTGTAATCATCTGAAATGAATAATGAGATCATAGAATAACCATTTCAAAGGTTTATTGCTTCGATAAACGTTTATTTGAAATTATATAAATTTCTTGCAAAATCACATTCTTTCACTATTTATGCAAAAACATCAAAAAAATCAAAATACAAACAAAACTATAAAAAATGGTCAGATTCAGAAAACGGGGAAACAGGGGTTTCTACAGTGGTATCAGAGCTAAATCCTGCCATCCTGAGGGTTTAGCAGTCTTATGCAGCCACAAGAGTTTGGATCACATAGATATTATACATGCAGGTGAGCCTTGATTGACAGGCAACAGGGTTTGAATAGGCAGCCAAGAAACATGGCTGACAGAACAGACATTCCTAGAACAGAGATCCCTCAAAACCCTAGGGATCAGGACGATGTAGAGGTTTTACATGCTCTTAGAGACTTACGAGCAGGTCAACGGCAGTCTAATGATGTGTTGCAGCAGTTGACAGTAGTACTTCAGAGATTAGGTACTCCGAGGAGACCGTCACCACATCGTGACGAAGACAGGAGTGATGCAGGATCACGGAGAGCACCTAGGACTGCTTCACGGATGACAGATAGGCCCACTAGGCCTACTTTTGTGAGACAGGAGGCCGATGAGGCTATTGCAGGTGAGGAGCATGGGGAGTTTTTCGCAGATACCCTTATGGCAGCGAACGAGGAATGGGAGTTAGTACCACCTGATGTCAGAGAGAGGATTACCTTTGACAGATTTATTACATAGTGGAGAGAGCATCAAAGAGGTCGACAGGATTGGAGACCTAGACACCAGAATCATGACTTGAAACATGCTACGAACAGGCTCAATCTAGCGATGTTCGATGGTAGTGGTAAGGTGACAGCCCAGGCATGGATTAGTAAGCTAGACACATTTCTCACATTGCGTCTGATGGCTGAGAGAGATGCAATCAGGTATGCGACACTACATCTGGAGGGAGTAGCTTACGACTGGTGGCACCACGGGATGGTGACACTCTAGCATGACCGGATCACATCATATCAGGAGTTTGTTGATCGGTTGGTGGAGCGGTTTGACAGGAAGGATCCAGAATCCTATTTTAGAGACTTGGCTCAGTTGAGACAGAGTGGTAGTTTGGAGTCGTATATTGGTGACTTTCAGAAGTTATCAGTTATGGTTCTGAATATTTCAGAGAGGCGATTGGTAGTGCTTTTCATGGAGGGTTTGACAGAGCCATTGAGAGGTTGGATCAAAGCTTTTGATCCTCCTTCGTTATAGGAAGCGATGAAGAAAGCTCGTAGTATGGAGTTGGCAGCACCGTCCAGTAGATTCAACTCCAGAGGCTCTTCTTCATTCAGGGACAATAAGGGCTTCAACAAAAACAGAGAGAAGTCTGATTTTAACAAAGAAAAATTAGATTTTAAGAATGATTCGAAGGGTAAATTAGCAGCACCACCTTTGGATCGAGAGGCTCTTAACGATCTATGCAGAAAGAAGCTTTGCTCCTACTGCAAAGGTCCCTATGACGCCAATCATGATTGTCCTTTGAGGCCTAAGGGCAAGGAAAATCAAGTGATGTGGGCGTATTACAAGGATTCAGAGTCAGAGAATTCCGAACAGTAGGAGAGTTCGGAGGAGTCAGAGTCAGAGGCTTCAGAGCCTAAGGCAGAGGCAGAGTCAGAGCTTCAGATACAGGAGGCACGCCTATCTAGCATTCAGCAGGAGGGCTCATTCAGGATTCGTGGAGTGTTGGCAGGACAGAGGGTCATTACCCTTCTCGATATAGGAGCCACACACAATTTCATCGATGCTAGATTTGTTGAGAAATGTAGACTCATCACTAAGGAGTTCGAAGGCATTAGGGTTAAGGTGGCCGACGGTTACACTCTTAGGTGTGAACGCATGATTAAGGATCTCCCCTTACGCTTGAACAATTATGAGTTCAAGGCTGATTACTATGTAGTTAACATGGGAGATATTGATTTGATCTTGGGCATGAAGTGGCTTCATTCACTTGAGGAAGTCACTCTTCGTCTCAAGGACATGGAGATCTGTTTTGATGTGGATGGGAAGACGCATATTCTGAAAGCAATTCGGGACAGCAACATCAAAACTATTTCCTTTCGTCGAATGGAAAGGCTCATGCGACACGACATGGTAGAGTGGGTTGTTGAGTGCACATTGGCACCTATACAGGAGGGACAGCAGAAGACTGAATATCATCCTGACATACAACAGTTGAGAATCAAGCATGATAAGGTATTCAGTGATATTCCACCAGGGAGACCTCTAGACAGGGGCATTGAGCATATTATTGAGCTTGAGGAGGGCGCTAAGCCCATTATGATTACGCCCTATAGACATCCTAAGCGGCTGAAAGATGAGATCGAGAAAACGATCAAGGAGTTACTTGCTTTGGGTCACATTCGACCTAGCAAATCACCATTCGCTTCTTCAGTCGTTTTGGTAAAGAAGAAGGATGGCACCCTACGCATGTGCATAGACTATAGAGTCCTGAATAAGAGGACTATCAAAAAAAGGTATCCAATACCTCGTATAGACGAGCTTATTGATGAGCTCCACGATGCATGCTACTTCACTAAAATTGACTTAAGGTCAGGATATCATCAGATCAGGGTTCGTGAGCAAGACATCGAGAAGACTGCCTTCCATTGTCATTGTGGGAACTTTGAGTTTGTGGTGATGCCATTTGGGCTCACTAATGCGCCAACTACTTTTCAGTCCACCATGAACAGGGTTTTTCATTCACTGTTGAGGAGATTTGTGTTGGTTTTTTTCGATGATATCCTTATTTACAGCAGGACTTGGCAGGAGCATTTGGCTCATCTGGAGACCGTGTTGAGTATTCTGGAGAGGGAGTCCTTGTACGCCAAGGAATCCAAATGTGACTTGGGAATGACCGAATTGTTATACTTAGGTCATATCATCAGTGCAGAGGGAGTGCGGATGGATCCTGAAAAGATCCGCGCTATCATTGATTGGCCTACACCGGCAAACCTTACACAGTTGCGAGGATTTCTAGGTTTGTGTGGGTTTTACCGCAGATTCGTGAATGGTTATTCACGACATGCAGCACCTATGACGGACTTGCTGAAAAAAGGTGCATTCTATTGGACTCCTGAGGCACAGGAATGTTTTGTGAGATTTAAGGAGTTGATGACTACATGCCCTGTGTTGGCACTACCTGACTTTTCGAAGCCTTTCGAGCTTCAGTGCGATGCATCAAGTGAGGGCATTGGAGCATTGCTTATGCAGGACAAGCACCCTATTGTGTATGAGAGCTGTAAACTCAGAGGGCCAGAGAGACTCTACAACATTTATGACAAGGAGATGCTCGCTATAATGCATGCCTTAGCAAAATTTAGGCAATATCTTGTTGGCAGCAAATTTTGCATCAAAATTGACCACAACAGTTTGAGACACTTCCTAGGGCAGCGAGATCTTAATGATCGTCAGCAGAAGTGGGTTAGTAAATTGCAGGCCTATGACTTTGATATCTCGTATATCAAAGGTACACAGAATGTAGTAGCTGATGCTCTTTCACGCAGGCCTCATTTGAGTTCTATGGTTCACATTTCAGAGGATTGGAGGCATATGATTGTGGCAGAGTATGCCAAGGATACATGGGCATCCAGCATCGTTGAGGGGTCGACGATTGATACTAGATACACGCTTGTAAATGACTTGATCATTTACAAGAACATGATTTATTTGGTCCCAGGTTCAGAGGTGAAGAACATTATCATGCGAGCCTTTCATGACGTACCTACAGCAGGACATCCCAGGTATTTCAAAACCTATAAGCAGATTAGGAGATTCACATGGAAAGGACTTAAGAGATGTTCTTCCGTATTGTGTGCCTTTTGTCGGCCGAGAACAAAGAACACGGCGAGGTTTATTGCAGCACTTCGATTCGAAAAGTGGGAATGCATCGATGGACTTCATTCAGGCTTGCCTAAAGCCCAAGGCGAGATTGCATATATGTGGTTGTGGATCGGTTGAAGTATGCCCACTTCTTCGATTACCACTACCTACAGGCTACAGGTGAGGTCTTTTCGTGAGGTATTGGACTACATGGGTTGCCTCGGAGCATAGTGGCGAAGATAGTGGTTCTTGAGTCACTTCGGCGGGGGTGTTCAGACTTTGTGGGATCAAACACGAGCACCATTACCACCCGAGATGGACGAATAGTGAATAAGTGGGTGGAAGGCTACCTCAGGAACTATATTGCAGGGCAGCAGAAGGCATGGGTCAAATGGATTCATTTGTGTGAGTATTGTTACAACACGACATTCCATATGACCATTTAGATGTCCCCTTTCATGGCGTTGTACGGTTATGAGGCGCCGAGTTTTCTGGATTTGCTACTGAGTGACAGTAGAGTGCCGAGTGTTGGAGACTTGTTGCAGGAGAGTCAGGATACTATGAGGGCTCTCAAGGAAAATATTGCCAAGGCACAAAATCAGCAAAAGCAGTACGCAGATCAGAAGAGAACAGAGAGGCATTTTGAGGTGGGTGACATGGTTTATCTTATGCTGCAGCCTACCGTCAGTCTACTCTGAGGAAGAGTGGGTCAGAGAAGCTTAAGCCACGGTATTACGGTCCTTTCAGGATCCTGACGCGTGTTGGAGAGGTGGCTTATGAGCTTGAGCTTCCAGCAGAGAGCAGGGTACACAATGTTTTTCATGTATCACGTCTCAAGAAGGCGTTGGGTCACCCTGTGGTACCTTCTGCAGTTTTACCTCCCTTAGATGACGAGGGAAAGTTGATTTTAGTACCTGAGTCTATCCTGGAGTACAGAGAGAGATAGTTGCGTAGGAGGACTATCAGGGAATACTTAGTGAAATGGAGAGATTTTCCAGTGGAGGATGCTACATGGGAGAGCGAGGATATTCTGCAGCATCCGGAGTTGAGATTGCTTGAGGACAAGCAATTTTAGGAGGGGCGGACTGTCATGTCCCCTTCTAGCTGACATCTCTCAGAGCTCACGATTAGCCTATTATGCAACCCTCGTAGGTTGATGGGATGGATAGAGGGTCTTGATGGAGCTTGGCTTGGCTTCAGTTGTCAGTTTGTTATCAGTTGGCTTTCGTTCGGGCTCATTCAAACACTTTTGCTCGGATTGCTATTTTTAGCAGTTTTTGGCACTCAGCAGAGCACCCCTGCTATTTTTAGCAATAGGGTTTGATCACGTGCAGAATCACTTCCTTATTCGTCAGCTTCAGACGGTTCGTGCATCGGGTATATATCGAGAGAGATATTAATATTTAATTGATTTAATTAAATATTAATTTTTGGAGCTTATATTAAAAAGTTATAATATTTTAAATATTATAAATTAAGTGATTTTGGCTGAAGGGGTCGCCCATCATGGAAGGGGCCATTTTAATTATATTTTATAATTAAAATGTGATTTAAAAACTATTGAAAAATTAAATGAGGAAGTTCGAATTTATTTTAATGATCCCTAATTGAGGAAAATCGTACTTTTCAAAGAGTATAAGGTTTTGCATTGAAATTCAAGATCATTATGTTATTGAATATTGAAAATTGTTCAAGTCTTCAACCAGAGCACGGAAGCCAAGGGTTTCAGTCTCAGAGCATTGGGGAACGAGCCATCTCCAGTGAAAGCAATTCAGAGGTTGTGAAATATCATCCGATTTATTGCCAGGTAGAGGGATTTCTTCATTCAGAAGTAATCACAGAGCTTCAGAGTTAATTTATCTTCAGGGTTTTTGGCCGGGAATACATTCAGAAAGGTTCTATCACCTTGGGCGCTTATTTCATAAATCCCATACTGAGCTGATTGAGCCGTACCTTTTTATTAATTGCTGCTGACACTAGCCGTACCATCCTACAGCAGGTCGTACCAGCAGCAAGGGCCGTACTTGTTGTCTTGAGAAAAGCGCTTAGCTTTTTGGCCTCCAGTCTTCACCAACAGGGGCGCCTTTTTACCTGGCATTGTTTTGGATCTTCTGACGGAGGGAGAAAGGGTTATCTGTTGCAGCCGCACCAGATCAAGGACATTTCCATCTTGCTGCAAATCAGGTTTTTGAAATAATATTTTATATTATCTTGTATGCATGCTAGAGATCTTCTATTGTAATCATTTGAAATGAATAATGAGATCATAGAATAACCATTTCAAAGGTTTATTGCTTCGATAAACGTTTATTTGAATTTATATAAATTTCTTGCAAAATCACATTCTTTCACTATTTATGCAAAAACATCAAAAAAATCAAAATACAAACAAAACTATAAAAAACGGTCAGATTCAGAAAATGGGGAAACAGGGGTTTCTACATATTTATTGTGTTTTCTTCAGGCCTTGGCCTGTAAATATTTGTATACAGTAGGAAGAACCTTACATGCATAGAATCATGGGCTCTGAGCAACGGAAGAACCATAGTGAAATTTGCCCCAAAATAGGAACATTGGAACAGGGTATGGACATCCATCAAAGCATAAAGAATAGAGGAATTTTATCAAATTTTGCAGTTGCAACTACCTTGGTGGACATGTATGCTCTCAAAATATTTGAATTAATGAAGCACTTTGGAACATATCTGGACATTATAAGCTTTGCTTCTGTTCTATAAGAATGCAGCCAGCCATGCAGATTTAGTGGATGAGGGTTATACATACTTCAATCACATGAGTAACCCTTATTGCATTACACCTACAGTTGATCATTAAACCCGTGGGGTTGTGTGGATGTGTTTTCTGGATGACTATAAATCTCAATCTAATTCTTAAACTCTCATTTCATATATATAAGTGTTCTCATATCATATGGATATCAATGAAATGGGTATTTAGCAGTTCAACTTGTTAAAACTATAAATTTAGTGAATATATATTTATTTTTATATTATATCCATACCATATACATGTATTGAAGAAAACTAAAAATCTTGTGAATATACATATCCCTTCTTATATACACATATATAAGTGGGTATTCAATAGTCCAAACTTCTAGGAAACTTTTCAGCACTAAAGAAAACTATAGATCTTGTAATTGTATTCAATTTTCTTAAAGACTCAATAAAATTTCCTACAAGTGGTATTGTTGAATATTCATTTCATTGATATACATATGGGCACAAGTCTTTAAGTCTATGTTTGTGCATATGCATGTGTATAATATGTATATCTATTGGACCTTGTGATTAGCATACACAATATGTTCAAGGCTTTGATGGAATCCTTGTAAGTCTATTATTTTGTTTTCTTCAAAGTTGGGTAGAATTTTTAACAAGTCTTATTGTTGAATATCCATTTCATTGCATATCCATATAAGCTTAGAGTACATATGGTAGGCTTCAAGACTTTTTGTGAATCCTTGTAAGTATGGTTTATAATTTTATTCAATACTAGGTAGAATTTCTTACAAAGTCTTATTCCTAAATACCCATTTCATTGATATGTCTAGATTTGTGTGTGAATAATGTGTATGCACATTGGGACTTGTAATTAGAGTACACATAAGATCTTTGATAGAATCCATGTTAGTTTGGTTTATGAAGATTGATATATTTAAACACATCATATACATTTCTACATATACAATTTGTATACACATAATATTTTGTGTATATACTTCTAGTTTGCTTTAGGGCATGATTGGATTAACTGCAAGAATGATTCCTTATTATAGATTTCCTTGATATTTCTCAAAAGAGGCACCTACTCAAATGTAGAGGGGGTGACACACCTTGTTGAACAATATGTAATGTAAGTGGAAAACAACACCCTTGTATACATTGTGGATATCACTTGGCTAGGGAGAGAACACATGGTTTAGTAGCCTTGATAGGAAATTATGTCTACTTTTGAATATCTATTTGATTTAAAATTTAAATCCACATCTACATATGTGCACACACACATTGGGTCCTATGGTTAGTTTAGATTGGCTAGTTTGGTAGAAATCATAATGAGTTTGGTTTCTAAATACACATTTTATTGATATGCATATAACATAGGCTTATATGAACATATACATGCATATATTCTCATTGATACAACATGTACACATTGAAGTTATAATGTACTTATCTTTACTTTAGGGCTTCAAAGGATTATGTGTAAATCTGGTCCTAAATTCTTCTTTGATTGATATCCATATAAACCTAAATACATGTGCACTTCTAGAGCATGTGTACAAATCTGATCTTAAGAATAGAGTACACATCTTGCTTATCGTAATAATATAAGAAATAAAGGATGTTAACACATCAATTTAAATATTTTCACCCCATAGTTTTCTATATTAACAAATTTTTTTGTATAATAATATTATACTAGTAATCACACCTTAGTGTACAATAGGTACGACGAAGAGATGTGGAAGGCCATTTTAAAAAAGGTCTTTTTTTTGGTACATTTGTGCAATAATGGTCTCAATGAAGAAGTGATATGCATCCATTTACAAGGACCCAAACATGACTGAAACAAAATCTTTGAATTGGGAAAATAATTGTAGTGGGCCACCTCACACCACCTTACCCACGTCTTTTTCCATAGGCACAGATTCACTTGTCAAGCTACTCTTATGTACATAACTTGTACTAGATATCACAATGCCATCTAGAGGAATTCTTTCGCTAGCTTTTCATAGCCAAAATGGTGTTAATTTCCATAGCCTTAACATGCACTTTTTCCCTTGTTCCCTTGACCACAACTGATATAGCCTTTCAGGTCTATACAAAAGTGAAAGGCTTCATTCACATGGACTTTAAGGTTGATCTCTGCATTGTGCCTACCAACTACGCTTCATTGAATCCGATGTCTCCTTTGTGCAATATTTTTGTGAATGGATGAGAATGCTCTCATTGTCTTGCAAAACTTCTCTAACACTGCATGGATGAGAATGGGTATAAGGAAAATAATGGCATAATGTAATTTAAGACTCGCAAAAGTGTAAAAAAATTGTAAAAAAGAGAAGTGAAAAAAATATATAGTGGGTTAATCACAATGGATTCAAACCAACAAACATGACATAACTTAGTACATATTCAATGAAAATGACATGTCCTATGAAATTTCCAAGTGTTCTCAGGTCCCTTGGCCCTCTCTCCTATAGAAATTCCACCTTCCCAATTAGTACAATTTTGAAGGACATCACATGTTGTAGTTGCAAATGTTGGTATAAGAGCTCTATAATAGGGTATGGCATCTATCACAACATAATGGAAGGAATTTTTCTAGATGTTATAGATGCAACTTTAACTATTAATATCTCTTCTCTCAATATCTATTTGTTTTATCCCTCTTATTTGTCTCTCCCTCTCCCTCTTGGTCTCTCTATCTACCCCTTCCCTCTTTGTATATCCCTCTCTTTCTCAAGTCCTCTCTCTTTGTTCTTTAAGTCTCACTCTATTTTTTCCTCTATCTCCTTACCCCCTTCTCTCTCTTGCTCTTCCTCCCTCTATCTCTCCCTCTTTCTATATGTATCTCTCCCTCTCTCTATTGCAAACATAACATGAGCCTATTGTTAATGGAGTTTAATTATCTTCCTCATTCAAAGGTTTTGGTTTAGACATGTTTGGATCCCTATAAAAGGATGTATAGTTGATTTGAAGCTTACTTCTCCATTGAGACCTTTGTTGCACAAACACCATCATTTGCTAAATGACCTACCAATTGACCTCATGTAGTGCAAAATGTTTGCAAAAAGTAGACTAATTTTTTTTCCTAATTGACCTTCCACACCTCTTCAGCGTACCCATTGCACACCAAGGTGCGATTGCTAGTATATTATGCAATTAAAAATACTAATAAAAAAGTAAAACAATATAAGTTAAAACATTAACTTATATTATGGGTGGGGGGCGAGGTAAAGTTTGTAACATTCCTCCAGGTTGAGGAACACGGTACCTTAGATCAGCCTGACAAATGCTACGGAGTATGGACCCGTGATATAATGGTAAATAGCACGATGTATGGTGGATGGCCGGTGCCTTCAGCAGTTAGCAGAACGGAAATAGGAAAACGGGGCTGCAGATAGGAGGGGCCCACACTAAGCGTTTGAATTGCCATGAGAACCCAAAGAGCGTCTCCTTCCAGTTAATCTGAAAAGGACATAGCACAGGCCCCTCACCTACCTTGCCCATGCGCCCACCTGGTGCAGCTCCCACTTTGCTAATGTTGTACCCATATGGATATGTCCATGGCTTGTACACCTGGTATCTCAACTTGTACACCTTCTCATCATCTTCCTCCTCTTCCTGCAATGGAATCCTCTGAGTCGACCAGCTCATTGGCCTCGGAGGTAAAAACCACCGCACAAAAGTGCCAAAGCAGAATTTCGCAATGATCTCCACAGCCCAGACTAACCAGAATGGCTGGTGTGGATAGTCCATTGCATCCAGTAACCTATTGTCACACAAAGCAAAGGCGACCCGTTTCGCCAGGGGGCGGAGGAAAGCAGGCACCTTGGAAAAAAACAGCTCCAGCGTCTCGTCCCTCATCACTCTGTTCGACTTGGAATACACCATGTGCGAGGCTTCATATTGCCTGTTAAAGTGGTCCATCTCCTCCAAACTCTGTGGAATGTTGTTAATGCCCATGCGTACTCCAATGTCATGCCATACTATAAACTGCGCCTGCTTCTCTCCTTCCGTCCACTTTCTGTAACCGTACCTGCAATTGACCTCATAAATCAGTATGTATTTTAAGAGAAAAATAAGAAAAGATATAGGCAATTGCCTTACTTGTTTGAATATCTGATGGGCTCCAGAATGAATAAAGAGAGACTATACAAGAAATCATCGTTGGAGATTTTGTACTGGCTGTGAATGAAGTTAAGGCGTCGGATGGCACGAGATCCCCGGCGGCTGTCCACGTGATGGAGAACAAATTCCTCCATGAGGATTTTGGTGTCATCGTAGCGTCTGGTAACACTAGTGGGGGATAATCGCCTAGTGGCCAACAATAATCTGGACATGGAAGGAATACCCAAACTTCTGAACAGTGCAAATTGGAGAGCTATATCTGAGAGAAAAGCAAAGTCCAGGAAATTGGTGAGCTTGTAGAGAAGCACGGCGTCTTTCTTTGGGGAGAGGGAGGCCATGTAACGGAAGCGCTTGCCCCTCAAAAGAGAGCAGCAAGATTTCCAGAGAACAAGCACAAAGCCCACAGTGCATAGCACACCAGAGATGGCCGTTTTCGTCATCGAGAAAGGGTTTTGGGGAATTGAAGATCTCGTTATGCAAAAGTTTACAAGGGTGATGCCTTTTATCTCCTAGCACTGGAAATCTCAGAGAAAATGCAATTGAATTATAAAATAAGTTCCGCAACACGCACTAAATGAAATTCACGCCCCGGACAAAAAAACAAAAGACTCCATTGAAATTTCGCATATTTTAATGCAAATCCGGACAAAAAAACAGAAAACTCCATTGAAATTTCGCATATTTTAATGCAAATGCATTAGATTTGACACATAAATTTTGACACATCTTAAGAGATAGAAATAAATTGGTTTGAATAATGACGAGTGAATTTAGGTGTGTGCATTATGGTCAGTTTAAACATAAACATTAGTAAACAAGTGTGTTAGCTTAATGAGTTATTATCAATACTAATTCATATTGCATTAGGTTATAGTGGTTGTGTTCATATATGTTGATGATGGTGATATATGAGTGTGTAAGAGTGTAAGACAAAAGACGAATTGGATGTGAAAGAATGCGTAAAGGACAATTTTGTTAGCAAAAAGTAGCATCAGTTAATGTTGTAGTGAAGTATTACGAGTATGCATTCCAAAGAAACAAATCGTTAATGCCTATCAAACCTTTTCAAATTTGGTTTTTGTGATATGTGATAACCATCGATTTGATCATCTAAAACAATCACCAACTATAATTCAAACAAAGATCAAACCTATTAGCAATTGCACCATCAAGTTCCTAAGTTGGTATGCTATGTTAAATACAAAAGGTGCAAAATGAGTAAGCCATTACATTCAAGTCTCTAACGTAATTCATAATCAATTCTAGGCACAAAGAAGAGATTTGATTATTTTAATCAAAAGGGATATCCTATAGATTCTATTAGTGCTCATCCTTGCTCAATTTAATTCTCCCAAGCACTCAACTATAGCTAGCAAATGGACAAGTCACCAAAAAAGTTAATAGCTTCTACAAATTTTATTGTCTAGAGTTTGTGTGTTTCTACTTGTCAATAAACTCTAAATTATAAACACCCATCTAGCTCATATTTAGCTTGGTCTTCTATAAATTTGCAATGAGTTGGTTGACTTCCAAGCCTAGTAACAAAAAAGGAAGCTTGCAACAAGACTTAGTTAGTCAATTCCTAAAGTCTACAAAAAGAGCTAAGCACTCGCAAATCAAGGGAATTCTCTCAAATAGGTTGTTTGATAGGGTTGAATTAATAAGAGATGAAATTATACTAACAATTGGCTAGGATTTGTTTGAATATTATTGCATCTAAGCCAATAGACATATCTCAATCTCAAATATATCTAGAGATCTAATCTGGGCAAGCTAGTAGTCCCTAATATCTTTGTTAATGTTGACTTAATATTTGCTCTCTATGATAATTATGATCTTATTTCCAGGTAGGTAAAGGGTCATGATGGTGATGTAATCTTTACCCTAAATAAGGGATTAATGAGGAATATTTTTTTACTTTTAGCCCATAGCAAATTATAAAATCAATTTTGATGAGTTGTGCAAGGAGTATAGGAGAGATAAAAGGAGCTATAGGGTAAAATAGTTTTCTTTAATCATAGATTGAAAGGAAAAATTGGAGTAAACCCAATTCTTGCTAAAGAGGTAGAGTTGTTCAATGTTGACACCTTTGAGGAATACTTAAGAATGACATATATGGCCTTGTGTTACATCTTGGGGGTGGACTACAAAGTGGAGATGCCATTGCATATGGTGATGATAGTTACTAACATTTAGTATAGGTATGTGAATATATTATTTGACTTTACCTCATTTTTGGAGGAAATGATACATAGGAATTGATGTCCAATAAAACATATATGAGAATTCCATCCTTTAGGTGGTATCCTCTACTATGCCACATTTTACTATTTCTTGGGAGAGACACATAGAATGCTATTATCAGTGTCATATTTTTCTCATCAGATGTGAAACCCATTCTAGTGAAAGAAAGGACATATTTTTGGGATGCCCATTGTCAAAATCAAATAATTGTACTTTCAAACTTTATTTTCTACACAAATTTCTTGGAATGCTAAGCTACATGAGGAATAGACTATAAAATACATCCATCAAATTCTTGAGGCCTAAGCACTTGAATCATAAGATAGGTTTTTAACACAACTGGGGTGACTAGTTCTACCATAAGGATTGGACTATTATTAGAGTATATAGTACAAATGTAAATGCTTGGATTTTCTTCCCTTTTGTGTCCTAAACAAATTTTTTTCCTTGAAACCATGTGAAAATTGAATGAAACTAATAAATTAAATTTGATGTAGCCTAAGAAGGGGTCATTTCTCCCTCTTACATTAAATTTTTGAAATTTTAATGTATTGTTTACATAAGGCTTACAACTCTGAGAGTCTAATTTTTTGAAAGTAGAATCCAAGTGGAGATTGAAAGGATATATGAACCTAAGCAATTTATTAATTAAACCAGGAGAGAATTTGGCATATTAAACTACAAATAATAATACAATTAACTTAAATATTCAATTAGTTTTTTCTTAACAAAGGAAGAAATTAAAGTCCAGATAAATAAATGGAAACAAATACTCATTGTTGAGAAAAAAAGAAAGGTTGTTGATAAAATTTATAGGGGTAAATTATTTCAGATCAAGGATCTAACTGAAATAATGAGGCTAATATTATAAAATGGTGGCACTTTTGGGAAAAATCATCCTAGGGTTAGTTTAGGAGAGTATAAAATTGAGAACCTGGTTAGCCAATCCCTTGGGTCATCAATTACACTAATTGTAGAAGAAATAATCCCTAGAGAAGCTTTGAGAGAGAGAGAGAGAGAGAGAGAGAGAGAGAGAGAGATTGCCTTGCCTAGGAGACACATTGTCTTTGATAATCCTAAAAGATAACTTTAATGAACTTAGAAGAAGGGGAGAAAGTAGTGCAAGATGTTAGAGCACTAACTTGTGAGCAATTTTTTGTTAAATGACGACTTCATCAAGTTTGATGAATTCAAGGTGATGTTATTCAAAGTGAAAATAAATGTTGATATATGAAAAAAAGGAAGAGGTCGAGTAGAGAATAGATAGTAGTGGTGATGATGCTACTCAAAGTATCTAAAAGTAGATATAATTTGATGTTGCAAATATAATACCATAAGAGGGGAGAAGATTGGTTAAAGAGAGTGTCTGTATGATATTACCAATTAGGGACATATCATTTGTTATAAAAAATTATCATAAGGCAAGAAACAAAGGATGATGGTTTTGGAGATGAGAAGCAACCAAAAGAGTTGTACATTGGATTTGGCTTCAATGAAAAGTATGAAAATTTGGAAAAAATGGATATATGGATTGTGACTCCATAATAAAACAATCTTCAAGTTTCTAGTCACATTAATGAGTTTAGTGAAAATATAATTTTTAGTTGATTTCTCAAATACTAGTACATCATAAGATACATCTTTAGTTTTAGATGCTACCTTGTTTAATGAAGTGACAACCAAAAAATTATAGGTAGGTTTTGATAAGTTGCAGAATGAGAATCTGAAGATGTTGCATGAATACCAAAATATCAAATCAATGATGGTGTAGCCAAACTCGTTATCTTATAACCTTTGAAGTCCCATGTTCCCTTTGCTAGTACATATCAACAAGATACAAACACCATAATGTTAATAATTAAAGATTTGAAAGACAAACTAAAATTGAGCCAAGGAGTGAAGGATATTATTGAATTGGTCAATAATATTTTTTTATCATAAGGTAACATACATTTTTCTTAAGTTAGTGATGCTTGGGCCCACTTTGGTATTATCTAAGAAAGTCTAGAAACAACCATGCTAAGAAGAATTCAAAATTTGAGGCCAATTTTGAATATGTGCATTATGATAATAATGATGACAAATACAATATAGGGATATGTATAAAGTTAAACCCTAAGGCACCAATTTTTTTTTATAAAGTGGAATGAAGTGGTTGGTTTATTGAATGGTGTGTGTCTTTCAAAGTATATTTGAGTTGACACTCAAGGAGAAGATGAAAAGTTTCAAGCCATTGCAAGAGTATTGATTACCTTTAGTACTAGATAGTGGTGGTGATATGAAATTATTAGAAAATTAGATAATTGAGTTTCATGACATTACTTTGACTTTGGTCACATCAATTCTATAGAAAGATAAAATTGACCCAATCTTGTGTAACATAAAATTGGATAGATAATTCAAATTCGAGTCAAGAATAGAAAGATTTACAAAGGAAGCAAAATAACTTCTAGATGCATGATATATGACACTTCAACATTAGTTGGAAAAGTCCTCAAATTTAATTGGCCATCTAAGAAATAATTTGGTAAGTGGGTCACTGAATACTCTTAGCACCATAATGCTTTTAAAGGTATGTGTCTACGGACATGGTTTTTTATTATTATTATACAAAATGATGTCCAACATATCTTTTTTTCATCTTAAAGGTCAAATATAAAATAAGTACACAGTTTTCAAAGAAAATAACAGTCATAATTAGATTTTAAATTAATTGTAATTTTATAACTAGTATATTTTTTAATAATTTTAAAGTAATATAATTCTTTAAAATTTTTACTATGATATTTATAATTAGTCAAATAAATTTGCATTCTAAATCAACTAATCAATCTATATATAAAATGTAAACTCAATTTCAACTACACTATGAGCATCTTAATATCAAACTTAAAATCAACTTATCAATATCAAACATGAAATCAACCTATCAATCTACAAAATATCATTACTATAAAAACATTTTTTCATTAATATTCAACAAATATTTGATTGACCTAATAAAATTTTCTTAACAATTATAATTTTCATTGACCCAATCAAATTGTGACGCATATAACTTACAAGAATATATTGATCTTAAATTATTATCAATCTATCTCTAAGTTATTATATTATAACTTATCTATTGATTATATACTTATTAGAAAATGAAACAATATGCCTAATGTTAAAATTACTTACTTTAATCTCAATTTACTAAAATAATTATAAAATTGGCTGGTTGTAGCTTTTTCTGTGTGGATTCGTCTAATGCAGATTACCAGAATACTTTGCAACTGCTCTCGTCCTTGTTTTCTTACAATATGGTCCCATGGGGGGCTTGGGCTTCTATTTTCATGGAGCTGGAGGTTTCATGAGAAAAAAAATTGTGCTACAAAATTAAGTTGAATCTTTTCCAAAAAAATAGCAGCCCCTATCTTTTAGGACTAAATATTTCAGTTAATGAAATTGGGGTGGGGCTAGAAGTTGCCCCTACAACTTAGGAATTTATTCTGCCACTTGTCTATCACCTAAAATTTTAAATTCCTATTAGAAAATAAAAATGAGAATTTTTATTTATTTATTGTTTTTTATCAAATCAGTGCCGTTCATTCCTTAAATTTTGGAGATTAAAATTTTAAGTTGAATTGCACTATTAAAATCATGAGACCACCAGCTTTAAAATATTTGTAAAAAAATTCAGCAACACCCATTACAATTTTTTAGGAAGCCCCCTCCATAAGACCTTAAACAAGGCTCCTATGGACATTACGAAAGGTCCGCCTCTTTGTGTAATCTCTTTTTATCCCTTTTCACATTGTCCAAAATTTTCCATTTATTTTATCTCGCTTTATCCGTAATAGAGTTTGACAGACATGCATGTTCTCTACTTCTCCTGCATTTCCATTACCTACCATACTAGCAATGGCACCTTGGTGTGCAATAGGTACGCCAAAGAGTTGTGTGGAAGGTCAAGTAAGAAAAAATATGATTTTTTTTTGGTATATATTTGTGTAATACATAAGGTCAATTGATAGATCATTTTTAAAATATTATTATTATTATTATTATTATTATTATTATTATTATTATTAATTTTATGTAGTACATATAGTTTTTATAATAATAATGATATAATCTTTATACTATTATATATAATAATAAATATAATTATATTATAAATCTATATTACATTATATGCTATAATATGATTTATTATATTTATATTTAAATTATGATATATATAAAATTATTTATATGTTTATATTAGATATTATATTATATTTCTTTTATATTAAAAATATATAATAATATAATATATAATATTGTAATATTATTTATTGTATTTATATTTTACTCAATAAATACGATTTACATTTTAAATCTTTATAAATTTTCTTCTTAAACAAATTTATATTCTTAATGTGTTTAAAGTAGAATAAATGAAAAATTATTTACATTTTATAAAGAAATACAAATTATATTATAAATTATTTTATATTATGTTAGATCAAATTATATTATTTAATTATTAATAATATAGTATTAATATCATAATGATTTTGAAGTTATTAAAGCTTTAAAACATATTAACATGATTATTTTTTTATACATAAAATTAATTTTGTAACACTTTTTAAACATGAAAATATACATTAGCATTTATATTTTTAAAAATTAAATAAATTTACTAATAAACTTCTAATGATTAATAATTTTTATACTTAAAATTAATTTTCTAATGTTTTTAAACATGAAAATATAAACTACTATTTATACTGTTAAAAATTTAATAAATTTATTCAAAAAAATTAGGACTTTCCAATTCCACATTAATCGCCCGCATTCTCATATTAACCGACATATTAACCGGGATGTTTTTACTTTAAGAGAGGAATATACCGAATAAAAGATGACGATATCCTTATCATGTACGTCAACTTTTTTAGCACCTTGTCGGGCATACAAGAAGAGTGCAAAGGAGCGGAAACCAAAACAGGCAGGGAAAGCACCGAAATTTTCGTCAAAATCATTGTCTCCATTCCTTCTTCCTCAAACGTTTCCGAAATGAATATTAAAAAACGCATGTGCTGTTGAAGGAAGCAAGCAACCGACCGACAAATGTCACTTTTTAAGTCTACGGCAACGACCCATAAATATTGTAAAAAACACATGATTAAATATATGATAGCGAACTTCAATTAACTTGATATATATATATATATATAATTAATGCTGAAAAGTATTGTTTTCATCTAATTGTAATATGTAATTATAAAATGTATTTAATAAATCTAAATTTGATATCAAAATGTAAATGTATTAATTATATATTTTTGATGTAAAATGAATGTTGTAAATATAGTTTATTGTGTGAACACAATAATATGAGTTCCTCTTAGTGAGTAAAGAGCATGTTGGTTCAGAGCAGAAAGTGGATAAAAAAGTACTAGTTAATTATCAGTGCGAGCTTGTTTCCATGACGTTGGTTGTGACTTTTGGCTTTATCCTATTAAGCATATTTCTTGTTTTGGTACAGTATAAATTTGGTTGAACATGTAGTCCAAAGGCAAAGAAAAATAAGTTGGCTGGATTGTTAAAATTTTGCAGCAGTTACTTATACGTTTGTCAAACACAACTAGTCACAAGTAAATATTGAGATACTAAGTTTTTAATGTCAAAATAATAAAGAATAGAACAGCTAATGAGCAATGCATAAACAAGACATCATACTTCATAGAATATTTATTCACTCAACGAAAACACGAAAAATTAAGATAGAAGAAATATGTGAAATCCTATAATTTAAAATCAAAGATGAAAAAAGTTGCATGAAAGAAAATTTTATTCTGAAGAGTGAAAAAATACGATCTAAAACCAACAGTGCTGCACTCTATAGCTTGCAAAATACTGAATTAAAAAAAAACTAAAATTTGAAGTGATTGCTTTTCATTACATTAAATTTGCAATATTTGGAATAGCAACAAGACTTTTTTCCGAAACAAACAATGAATGCATCTTAAAAAAAATCTGAGAGGCTTGTATCATGATTATACTTAATATCATAGCTTGCAGCTTGACACAAGCCTGTAGAGACACACAATATGTTCCTTTATCTTTGTAGACAAGATTATGGTCTATGTCAAGTCACTGGAATTAATGATCCAAGGATAAGTAATATTTTGGCTCAAGCATATGTGTCTACTTCCAAGATTGACGATACAGAGCTCCAACTATGGTGAATTTTAAGTAGGTTTGAAAGATTGCTACCTGATGGCATTCTATCAAAGAGCAGGGACTTCTTACATTCAAAAGGATAGGAAAATCCATAATACGTGGCATAAAAGTTTACAACTATCTGTGCATTTTTGGTGACTACAAATTTGTTTTGTATTGTTAATGAAGAATCAATTTGTATTGTTAATGAAGAATCAGTATTTGTCTAAACAAAAATGAGTTAAAAGAAGCTCATTCAATGTTAAAGAAAATCACATAAGCAACAATTGTCTTGACAAGCTTTCCACGAAAGTAAACCAACGATCTTCTCAAAGTCTCCCAAGCATCACCAATTACAGGATGTGATTCAAAGGAACGTTGAAACGATGGATGAGTATCCTGAAATGATGGATTACCTGATGCAACACTCACCATGTCTTGAGGCATATTTATATTTATCAGACTTTGAAGCTCCTTCAAGACAAAATGAAAAAAAAATGTAAACTTAGTTAAATTCAAACAGAAAGTGTAGTGCAAACGAAGATACACTCAAATGGTATGGGAATTTAGCCTCAAAGGGGACAAAATGACTTTCAAAAGAATGGAATTTGACATCAAGAAAAAAACGCTCTCAAATGGGAAAATTCAGATGAAGAAAATTTACTTTAATCATTAGCCTCATTAGCCTCAAATAGACAAAGTTGGAGGATAATCAGTAGAATTAGACCTAAATAAGCACAACTGGAAAATAGAAAGTAGAACTAGCATAAAACAAACAAAACTAATTAATAATAAAGTTTAAAAAACCTCAAATATGAAGAGAGAAATTTTGCTTGTAGTATGAAGCTAATCACCGATAACTAAAATTTATCAAAAGCTGGGTAAATTTAACCACGTCTTGTCAAATTTAGTAAAGCTAGAAACTTTAGCTGCAAACAACTGAAACCTATATCAAAATTGGTGAATGGGGCAAACCTGACATCATCTGTTGTGCAAAGGTATAACAAGATTAGGGGGAAAAAGGACCAACCAAATGAGACACACATCAACCTTCATGGAATAATGTAAAACTATGTGCAGTTCGATTCATTGTTCTAAAAAATCTAACATTCTTACCACAAATCGAAGGAATTGAACTTGATCCCAAATCTCAAATAAGTGAAGTGTCTTTTCACTGAAGCTACAATAAGAGAGACCAAAGTTTCAAGAGAGAAAATTTGACAGTCCATTAGGGGAGAGGGGCCTATAGTGGAGCGGGGTCTAATAGTGGGGAATGGGGATAGAAGTAGCCCTCAGTGGGCTCCATAGTGGAGCATCTTAATATCCAATTGCAAAGCAATTTTTATCCTTAAAGTACACAAATTGACAAATCATGTGATGCCACATTAGCACACCAATAAAACATGACTTAGTGCACCACTATCGGTCTCACTTTTTTTTAGACTTTTTTGGATACCTCAACAAAAAGCATGCTGATGTGACATCATATTTGATGATGTGGCCCTAAAACGAAATATAGAAGCATGCAAGTTGCCAAATAAACTGTTGTACAAAATTGGGAGTGATTTAAAATTTTCACGTAAAAAATTCAGAAATGTGAAGTTAGGGTGCTCCACTATAAGCCCCTCTCCCCTAAAGAAACACATTAAGTTTAACCAAAAGACTAAGGGAATTAGAAGTCTTACCATAAATAAAAGGAAAATCTTACAATTCTTCCTGCAAACTAGGGGAATCATACACCAAAACCAAGGAAATAAATACATTTTTATGTAGTAGTTAAAGCTGCAAACTAGGGGAATCATACACCAAAACCAAGGAAATAAATACATTTTTATGTAGTAGTTAAAGCTGAAGACAAAGAATAATGATTGCAAGAAAAAATCTTGGTTGAAGATAAATTATAAATTTATCACAAAAGGGAAAAATAATTACCAGATAAATTATAAATTTATCACAAAAGGGATTTTTTTTTTTCATTTATAGTTCTTACTGTAAACCAAAGGAATTGAACTAGAATCAGATAAATTTAAGTAAACAAATATCTTTTAATTGTAAAAAAAAAATTGAAGTTCAAAAAGAGCAATGCTTACATATAAAAATTCTCCAACATATCATCATAAGCAGCATAAATATATAAAAAGGAAGAAATCATGTTATTTTCGGTACAGTGATATTATTAAGAAAAAATTTATTAACAATTAAGAATGAATTATTATTAATTAATTTAGAGAGAAATTGTTATTATTAATTTAGAATAAACTCATTGATATTATTCAAAATTTAGACTAAAATTAATTCTTATTTTATTCTTTGTTATCCATTCTAAATTAAGAAAAAATTATAGAAAATTTAAAATAGAAAAATGAAATTTTTAATCTAAATACAATAAGAGAATTAATTAGGGAAAAACAAGGATACAATTTAATGAAATTACTAAAAACTAAAAAGAAAATTGAAGAGTGTGAAAGAGGAAAAAGGCAAAAAACAAGATGAGAATGGGACAATAAAAGCAAGTAAACTTCTACAACAATTATCATAATATAGTATGATAATTAATTTAATTGTTTTACCCTCTTTTATTAGTCTCGTTACTAAGCTAAAGAGAGAAGAAAAAAAAGGAACAAAAACTAGAACTAGGATGCTAGACCAAACAAGAAGAAGAAGTTAAGGACAAAAAACAAAGATAGGCCTACCCACTAACTGAGCAAGAAGGAGGAAACAAGAGTACCACCTTGAACAAAGAGGAAGGACGACACAAAAATTTGGGAAGAGAAAAGAAAGGAGAGATGAAGGAAAAAGGAAGGGGTGGGAAAGGAAAAACAAGGATTATTAGTCAAGGGGATGATGATGGATTCTCAAGTTGGCTAATAAAGGGTGCCAGGACAGACTTAAATTACATCCCTCATCTTGATTCAGGCTATGGGAATGGTTATTCATTTCGATGGCTTCTTTTTGTTTCCTTTTGAAAATTTGTTGTCTTCTTTAAAAAGGACTTGGGTGCTTTCAAGACAGATATGATGTTTAGTTGAAGAGGAGTGGTTAGAAAGGGTAGACTTGTGGACACATTCATGTCTAATGTCGGTGCCATGCTCTTTGATTCTAATTATGAAGGAGCAACCCATTTCACCTATGTATGGGGTGCCCCAAGAACATACAACTTTATAGACTCCAAAGTCATTTAGCACCATGCCATGATTTGCAACACATAGAATTTGCATATTTCCATGAATTTGAACCATGTGGGTACTCATAGGTCCTTTAAAACCAACTCCCCTCCATGGGGCATCTCTCCTAATCAACCCCAAACATGAATTAAAACCTCCATACTATGGTAGGTTTTCTTCTACTTGAAAAAACTAGACTACAACACAACTACCAAAATAAACAACACCAAACTTTCAAAAAGAAAAATGCATACCCACATATTCATAAAGGTAGCATAAGGAAGAGAATACCAACCTAATATAACCCCAATTTAGTAATAGTTGAAGGAGAAACCAGTAGCAACTTCGAGCTTCTTTTCTTCCTAGGCCTTCTACACTCTCCTCAAGGTAATGATTTCTAATATGCCCAAATATTTTCAAAAAAAACTCCAACAAAATTCCCTAATCCTTCATCTTCAATTGTGAAGGTGACAAGTGTCACCTCCACAATTGATCTCCCATCTCCCTTAACTCAACCCTTAATACTTTTGGTGTGAGGGTTCTTCAAGCATTGTAACACCCCACCAAAGAACCCTACAAGATGATAGAACTATAGTATACATTAATAGTAAAAAAAATTAAACGAATTAATAATGGAAAGCCTATCATAACTTAACATACAAACTAAACCAAGTCCTCTAAGGTTCCATGACTACATTACTAACACAACTAATAATAGAATTAAACATTAATCAATCATGAAAGGGTGAATCATGGAGGGGCACTACATCTTCCCCCCCTAAGATTCGACTTACTCTTGGAAGTCACAAGGTTAGAATAAAACATACACACATTAGTTCTAGAATTTATTAAATAATACCACATTCACCTTTCCTTTAATGTAAATACAAGCAACATCAAATAATCAAGCAAACCACATGTCAAAAATTACCTAAACCTTAATCAAGGTCGAGAGCAGGACCAATTGACCATAGACATCAGACTACATTGACAAGGTAATGGACTGGATACTCATCCTCTTCGAGGATGATGGCTAGGGTAGGGGGCCATACGTTATCTCTGTTCAACAATTTCCATTGGGTTTAAGGCACACTCAGACCTATCAATTCAGGTGGAGTCGATGCCTAGTACCTGCAACCTGCAACAAACAAAATGGTCGAACATATATATAATCATACAATCAGGCACACTGTGAAAGGAAATCACAGTGTAGAAGGGTACTCACGAATGATTAATGCGACACTATCCCTTTCACCCAAGACACATCTGAAGACAACACTCAGTAATCAAATCAACTCGTAAACCATCCGCTACATATCAATCATCAAAGCTGACTCATTACGCCAGAATGCTACTCTTCCACAAAATGCAACATAATTTTCACACAAAACACACATTTTTCATTAAATATTGATCATTTACACGCAAGTGTGCCGTAGAAAAATGGATCTTTAGACATTTTCATGGTCATTTAGGCCTTTTTCCTTTGATGATTGGCTTATTTTGCTTAGATTTAATGTTGTAATGTGACTTATACATTCACATTAAGTCTTGAACATTCAAATTATTAAGACTTTATGATGTCTTGTAAAGGTGATGTGAAGTGTTGTAACACATTTCTACATTTTTCTAGACTCTTCTTATCCTAATTCATCTAAAAACTCCCTTTTTATCACTTACCAAGTCTTATTCTAAAGTGATGTAAAGTATTGTAACAAGCTTTCACGCTTTCCTAGACTTGTCATCACTAAATACACCTTTCTTGTGCTTTATTTGACCCCTTTATGCACTCATAGGCCTTAATTAAGTGTATTTTTTAATACAAACTCGACAAACAACATTAAAGGAAATATAATTTATGACACCCACTCAAATGCCTTGAGTGGGACCCATTCGCCATGGGTGGCGAATGAGTCCCTCTTGGCACAAAATTTAAAATAAATTCAAATTTCTTTCGGGTTTTTATTCATTAATACCTTAGGTATGCCTGTGATGTATTTTTGGGAAATTAGGGCATAAGTGTGTATAAATAAGTGTTTTTCTATCCATTTTAACCCCCAATCACCTAATTCACCTAGCTCACTAATTCACTCATTCATCCATTCAATCATTCTAGCATTCAAGCATCATAGCATCATTGAATCAAGCATCTTGGAGTAGCCATTGACATATCTTCAGACTTCAACAACAAGGGTTTGGTGAGTTTATGACACTTGCATGTTGTTTTTTCATCATTCTTTTCTTATTTCATTTCATTTCTTTATCAAGGGTTTGATTACCAAAGTGGGATTTGACCAAGGAAAATCCCTATACTCTAACTCTTAACCATTTTCCCCCTCTTTGCATGTGTGTTTGTAGGTCTTGTAGGCAGATTTGTCAAAGAAATAGGTGTTGAAAAGTGGTCAACAAGTCATCAAATCCATTCAAGTCAACAAATACCTAATTCAAGCTTGGAGACATCATTCAACCCGTTTTCTGCAGATTTGGATCTGTCAACCCAACAAGAAGACAAGTGTAGATCTAGACCCATAGAGTTGGCTTAAAAATTTGTAGATTTTTGTGGGAGAACTGATTCACCATTAGTGGTGAATGAGCCCCACTGCTAGGCTGGAAAAAGTGTTTTTTGCAAATTTCAGTTCCTGACAATCAGAAACCTATTTTAGCAAAGTTTACCAGAAGCAGGACTGATTCGCCATCTATGGCGAATGAGTCCCACTGGTCATCAACAATGATCTCTAAGACATTCCAGAACCTTCCAACATCAACATTTTGTCTCCAGGTGCACTCTGTTCAGTTTCATTCAATTCTGATTTCATCTGTGCATGTTTCTAGTTCATTTATGCATATCACATTGTGTTTTCAAACACTTCATATTTCTTAGGTTTTGCACAAATAATCAATTAGTTTTATTAGTCTTTTCAATTTAGATGTTTCATTTAGGCATATTTTCAATGTACTTGCATTAGTTTGAGTTAACCACCTAGATTTTGGTGTGGGATCTATCTCTTTCCTTTAGGTGAAAAACGCTAATTGAGCAAAAGAGTCATAGCATCTTACACCCCTAAAATCTATGGTTCAGCAAGACATTCCACTTTACTCATTTTACAACACTAAACCTCATAATGTATGTGACACAAGATCATGATTTTACACCTTTCTAGAAGCATGGAAACATAATTAATCACTTCATAAGTACTATATTCATGATTTAACACACATTCCTCACATGCGTACATAATTTCACATTACCGGGAGTCACATCACAAGGCTACACAAGGGTCCATAATGCATCCTCGATGGAAAGAATATCAGTGCATTGTGCACTACACTGAGAGTCATATCCTTTCCACCAGTTTTTTGCACCATTGGACAAACACCACCAAAGGACAAATCTTGGGTTGCTAAGCGAGGATAACAAAAGGAAGGAAACATAATCACAAGAGTACACACAACTAGGACAACATAATGGGATCATATGAAACCGAAGTGTCCAGCGTATGAACCTAGGCTTTGATACCAAGTGTAATGCCCCGCCAAAGAACCCCAGAGGACGACACAACTATAGTACATTAACGGTAAAAAAAAAAATAACGAATTAATAGTGGAAAACATATATCATAACTTAACATACAAACTAAACCAAGTCCTTTAAGGCTCCATGAATGCATTACTAACACAACTAATAATAGAATTAAACATTAATCAAACATCATGAAAGGGTGAATCGTGGAGGGGCACTACAAGCATGCTTGAAAGCTACATGCCTTGACCAACTTTGAATTTCATTACAATTAAAAAGGGCTCCAAAAGGGGGTCATTTTAATTGTAAATTAACTTTTAAACTCATAAAATTATTCATAAGTCCAAACCTTATGATCTAGGGTCATGGAAAACCATTAATAGACAAATTAAACACATTAAATCAACCTTTAAACTTGGGTTTAACATGTGATTGCATTCAACTCAAACAATAACCCATTACCAACGTATTTACATCCAATCTCATGTAAAGCATAACAATTAAACATTACTAAGAACAACCACACTTAGTGCTCATGAGCAATATCCTTATCACATAAAAATCATAACACATAAGATGCTAACCTCTCCAAATAGGTTAGGTCGGATTCACAAGTATACACATTTTTCACCTTGGAATTTTCATGGGTCCACTAGTCATGGACTAAACTTGCACACTCAATTGTAATAGTTAATCCATCATCCATAATAAAATTGAAGTATGAAATGTACAACATGAGATCTCTATAATAGCATTTCAAGATTAAGCAACTCATTACATTCATTGATCCCATGTCACTAATATCATAACATTAATCAAATCAACTTCAAAGATAATTGAACATGAATGCACTACATGTGGTATCCATCATAATTCGTCTAATCATATAATCAAGTGCTCGTAAAATAACAAATGACAAGATCACTAGATTAGTTTGATCAGTTGCATAATACCTCAAACCATATCAATAAGGTAACATACATGCATGTGTATAATGCATTTAAATTGTTGTACACCCTGTTGTGTTACTAATTTACTTCTACCTAGTTGGGTGAAAATACTTTAAATGAGTGTATTTATGCTTCAGGTGTTTTGGAAATATGAAGAATAAATGTTGATTCAATTTGATGTTATGAAATGATTTTGATTGAGAAATATATAATGTAAATGGATGTTTTTTTTTTGACTGACTACTATTGCAATATACTAAGCTGGATGCAGGAATAAAATCAAGCCTCCAAAAGAGAGGGAAAGTATCACTCAGGAGAAGAACTTGGTCTATTAACCTTTTGGTAAGACCTAAACTAATATTTCACACACACACTTCTAGTTTGGTCGGGTCAGGATAATAGCTTGGGAAATAGTAAGTTACCTCTAGTCTTGTTTGAGTATGATTAGAAGTAGTTAGGGTTTTATTTGTGAACGTTCTTATTTTGGGGGTTAAACTTGTGCTGAGTCTCTTTGTGTTGAGTGCTTCTTTATGTGTTTATATTTAATTGATGGGATATATACATAATATATATATATGTATGTATGTATGTATCAATGATAAACTCATACACATGAGTAAATATGTGCATGAGTATACAAAGATAGACGTATCTACACATGCTCATTGATGGATTACCCATATGCATGGGAATATCGATTGAACAAGGTGACATATATATATACACTTTGTGTATATATATCAATCGATATGGTAGTTAATATATGTGTTTAAGCATCAAGGCATGATATATATTAACATACATGTATGTATTGACGAAAAGTAAATGTCCATACTAGTATATTAATATGTATATATATTCATACCTATATATAGTTATATATATGCATGCATTAATATGTGAATGTGAGAATATGTGTATGTGTATTTGTATATCGGATAATGCATTTTATAAAAATTTTAAGTTGATATATATATATGTGTGTGTGTGTGTGTGTGTTAATAGTATCAAATAACACAAAAATATTATAAAGCACATAACTTATATTGAACATTATGTACTATATCTATAATGCACAAGATATACTATATGTATAATGTGTAGCATATACTATATGTATAATGTGCAACATATACATATAGTATATTGCACATATAAAAAGGAAATTGCACACCAAAGTGGACAACGCATAAACATTATGGAAAGCATTTAAATACTAAGTGATATGAAACTTTGGTAGCACATGGCATCCAATGTTAAACCAACGTGTGATATAATTTTCCAAAGACTAAGTCAGAAATATAAAGGTAAAGCGAACACTCATGCATAAGAAACTTTGACCTGGTCATAAGAAAACAACAACCAAAGAAATATGGGCGCATGATGTTTTGGTGGCACCAATATATGAAAGTATGAGCCTGATAGAATTCTAAACTGTAATATGAATTCCTACTTTGAAGAAAATTAAAATAAGAGAATTGGTCAAACAATAAGCTAGTCAAATAGAGTTGACCTATAGAAGGCAATAACCTTGCATTTTTTACTATCATTCTTGTTGTCCATTTGAATAAGTGACTCATTCACCATGGTAAAATATAGTTCTGTATGTGTTTACTGTGTAATGATTTTAACAGCCAACTTTTCTTTTTCTTGCTAGGTCGAACCTTTTGGAATGAGAAGTGTCATTTTGATAGCTTGTTTCTAGCCTACAATTGCTCACTTTGGTGTATAAATAGAGGTGCTTTCTCCCTCATTTGGGATGCATATCTACATTTTTTTTTTATCGGTAAAGGGAACTTTTTAAGGTACCTAACACTATTGTTGTTAGGTGATCCCACAATACTGGTTTACAATTTTTGACCAAACTGGACACTAAACTGATTTTTTCTAACTAAATCTTCACTTTCGGGCACCTATAACAGCTAAACTGTGAGGAATTTGAAGATGATGCAAACTAGTGATTTGTGACATTTTGTCTGTAGATTCTAAATATATTTTTTTCAAAATTTTTGGAATTAGATTGCACTTCTTTTTCCATCTCCTTCGAAAACTAGTTTTTTTTTCAATAAACACCATTTTTAATGAGTGACACTCACTGTATAACACAACTTTTTTTCCATGAAGGATAAATTCTATTTTTTTCAAATTTAGATTTGTAACTACGATATCTAGTGCTTCCAATTGGTTTCATAGTGTTTTATTGAATAATTTTTCCTTAATCAAGTTTTGAAGTCCAACCAATTACAATTCAGACATGGGCAAACCGTATAACACATAACTTTTCTTGTATGTATCAAAATTCTTTTTTTTTGTTGGATCAAGGACTTCAATATCTAGTGCACTCATATTTTTCAATTTTTTTTTGATAATCTTCTATTTTTCCACATGTGCAAAACAAAGAGCTTGATTTTCGATGAAAAACCTACATTCACAAGAAATAAAAAAATTAATATAATAATAAAATTAAATTTATTTAAAATTATAATTTTTAGGAAGCTTATAATAAGAACTACATAATTACTTATATAAATTTTAAATGAATTCATTTGACCCCCCAAAAGGTAAATCAAAAGTGGTTTTTTATCACCATTTTGATAGGTGTAAAGGAGACTTCGTTATAGGTATGGCTTAAAACTAGCAGGTTTCTATCCAAGAGGGTTTGATCTAAGGTAGTTTGATCAAAATATCTTCAATTGAAATGCTTTAAATGGAACTTTTTAAGGCTTAAATCATTATATTTTCTAAAAATATGTGATTTCAACAAAAAATAGAATCTTCCAGAAATTGTAAACTAGCTTTGTGGGATCACCCTGTTCAAATCCATGAGTCCACAAGCCCAACAAAAACACAAAGCCTGTGAGCGTAGCAGACCAACGAGGATTTGAACCTTGGTGGCAGCGTCACCAAGCAAGTGTTTCAATTGATGTGTTATATGGGTCACCCCTATGCATATCTACATTCTTGTTGTTAATTTTTGAGTTGTTATTTTCTTATTTTCTGAGTTGAGAGAGAGTTTGTGAGAGGTCTTGAGAGAAAGTTTTGAAGGGAAGAAGTGATAGTTGCTAAGTTGCAAGCTGATTTTGGGAGAAGGCTAAGTTAGGAATCTAGTTTGATCAATTGGAGCATTACATAAACAGGCATGTTGATTTCTACTCTATTATACTTTATATATAATTGAAAAGATTGTGTGACCTTGTTAAATGTCATGTTTGGGAGATTTGTTTAGTTTCTTATTTGGGAAAGGTAATTCTCTTCTTTATGTGAAAGTAAAATACTCTTGATAGTCTATGGATCTTTATTGTTTGAGTGTATGTATTTATTCCATATTAAGGAATGTGTGTTTATAGAGGGTTTAAATACTATATTATGGATAGAGCTTATATAGCTAATGCTTAGCTTAAGTTGATTCTTAGAGTTACTTTGATTTACTTAGTAGAAGTGTCTTACTTAACATAGAGGTTATAGGTTATTCCTAGGGTTATGGACACTCCATGGCGTAAGGGGATAGTCTATGCATAGATTATGAATGGTCAATACAAATCAATCTAGGAAGGTGGGTGAATTATATGACATCCACTCAAAGTATTGGGTGATGAATACTTTGGCCAAAGTAGTGTAAGTTTCCACTATTTACATTGTCAGTCACTATGATCCAGGTATACATACTAGGCAAGGAATGTCATATGTGTAGGTTGTAGCCACTATGTGATAGATCTAGATATGTAGGACACAACACCAAGCTTGGGGAAGGTCATTATTATTATGATGTTACCAAACCAATCTCTTCGTCGAAGGGTAGGGCCATCTACAAAGTTTGGTGGATGTGTGGGGGACTGGAATTAGTCCAAGGTTGGTGGAAAAGTGCTTGAGTGATGCTTCTCCTCATCAATTGGTGACTAATATTTGATGGAGGATACCTAGACCATTCGTACATCTATTGCCAATAAGCTCAATGGAGCCTTATATGTGTATTTTCTATCCATTTCTATGGAAAGATTGTAAAAGAGAAATCTTATCATGTTATCATGTACTATGTAATCAATAAATTGGGAACTTGCAATACTTTAATTTAATGCAATGGGAAAGTTTGGAAAGATATTTATTATAAATGTGCATGTTATCTTTGTATTTGAAAAGAAAAAATTTATTGCTCATAATGGTTAGATGCTTAAACTATTTACTTGAGGTTAAAACATAGGAAAGTTATTGTGTAGAACAATGGGCATGTTACATGCGATATCAAAGCTACCAGGTTTAGCTCTAGAACCTATGTGCTTGCTATGTTTTCCCTTCCAACATTATATGAGTCTAATGTTTGGAAATTCTTGTGCCAGGATGGTGTGTCTCAGGTTAACTACAAGAAATTCAGTGATTGAAAATGAGCGCTGCCTATGGGCCAAGAAGGAAAGAAAAGCCCTTGTTTGTACCATAGAGGGAACCAATCATGACAATGTAATTTGGATAAGTGATACTAAGACTATCAGTCACACCCTTTTGCGAATTAGTCAAGAAAAGAGAAGGATAAGAGATGATACCAATTTCAATTACTTACCATCTGTTTCTCTAGCCAATTCAAACTCATTACCACTTTCCAGGGATATGCCCTCAAAATGTAGTGTCAGTCTAGCATTGATATTTAGGGACCCTCGAGTTATACCTATGGCCGAAGTTATTGTTATAGCCTCTAGTGGTGAATTGGAGGGATATGTTCCCTGAAGTTATGTATCAGAAGATAAATCTGAAGGTTACTACCCTTTTTGGGATAGAAATGAGCAAGAATTGGACAGTTACATCCCACATAGTTATGTATCTGAATCCAATGGATACTCTACTATTAACTATTTAAATATTCACTCTATGTAAAAGGAAGGATATTGAAATCCTTATGAATAAAAGAAAAGGTGTTTTCATCAAAACTTGTGTATGAGAACCTCAATGAAATTCTTATGTGATTATCTGCTCTTGTGAAATGTTTTCTATGCATTTAGTAAACCATGACAGGATATAATTAAAGATGAACCTCCAGGTATAACTTTACTTGATACAATGGTTAGGATAAGAACTAATC